>WJFA01000122.1:0-67643 GCA_009870155.1 Pseudobourletiella spinata | reverse complement strand
CACCCCCTCAAGTGTATACGCAATATCTGGACAGCCCCCAAAACCCAACTTTTTCGTAAAAACTAATACCCAAAATGTGAATTTCGATGCTTATTGGTGCTCCCACATCGTAAAAGACAAGTGTTGACTCATTTTTCGAAAGTTCATGGAAAGTGGTTTTTCCGAAAAACACCATAGGGGGAACCCTTTGGTCGCTTAAAATCCTTATGGGAAATCCCATGTTAATTTTCCAGGGTCGATTTTGGTGAAATTTCAAATTCGAATATTTTCGAAACAAGGCAAAAGTTGAGCGAAAGGCTTTAGGTGCATTCTGGGGACGGGTCATATGCCCTGTAAACCCCGAGTCGATTCGACTTGTACACCTACCTTAACCTCCTATTCAGTCAAAAACGTGAACCGTTCGATGGCTTCCATGCTTCTCCGAGCCCGTAGTCGCCGGTGCAGGTAGGAAGCCAGGATACGGTGAAGTATCAATATATGCATAGGCAGAAGGGTCTACAGGTGCGACAAGTGTCACCTTTGTTGAGCTGTTGGACAGCACGGTGAACTGATTCACGCACGGAATTTCTCCCTACACCAGTTGCCTTAACTGGCCCTACCCCATCTCTCAACCACCGCACCGGCTGTCGGATCCGTTCATGTTTACTCATTTGGCAGACCACAGCGGGCAGGGGAAACTACTATTACACTGTTGTGCATGAGTACACATGAGTACAAATAGTACCTCAAACTCGGCGCTCTCGATATTTCTTGCTTGCCTCTTGAATTCCTTTTGAGAAAAATGACTGGATGTCTTTTAGATTATTTTGTCATTTGTTGTTCGGGTGATGCGCACATAAACAATAGACGAGACTCGAGGATAAGTCGGCAAGTACTCATAGCAAAATTTCATAGCATATTCCTCGACTTTCTTCTGGCCCGCGCACTGTAACGAAAGAGGACCAAGCGGTATATATATAGGTATTATTGATACCTACACATCAATACGGGCCGACACAACGGTGACTGCAAGGTCATAGCAATCTCAGAAAAATGAAACTTAGCGATTCAAATGATCTGTTTATCCCATTTCTCCAAGAATTCGGCGAATTTTTGTCCGCCGGTGCGGCAGTTACAAAAGCAAAGATCATGTACGAGACGAAGATCAGAAGTACCTGTATTATATGAAACGAAAGTCACAGGTGATTGTCATTGGTACTGATTGTGATAGTTGAACCTTCCAGAACTTACATTGTGGGTTGTAAGCGGTGGGTGCAAGGATGTCGAAACTTGCTGTCTAGTGGATATAAAAATGTTTCCTGCCAATTTATGAACTGCTCTGGCTTGAAGCAGTCATGATTCTAATTAAGACTTAGTATCCACAACCAACAATATTGGGCGGTGATCTTATCTGTGCGGGTGATATTACGGTCAGTATTGATGTCGTTCTACCGGTACATTTTGTCTGAGGCTGCTACGAGTGGTGAGACGTACAACGTATACGTTTACTCGGAGGAGTTAGGGAAACAAGGAATTATTCGGTTAATTTAAATTGTAAATTCTATTTCTTTGAGCTCACACGAACTCACATCAGGGAAGCATGTTGAAGGTCTTAAACGTTGGAATAGCGTTCCTTCTATTCGCTCCGTTCATCTCGAACGTGAGCAATTGATAATTGCAGGGATTATCTCAGGTGATTACTTCCAGCGGTGATTCTATGGGGAAGGAAATTGAAGGGAGTTTCGGAGTATCACACTGCGTTTGAGCTTATTCTTTAAATAAATAAGCTCAAATAGACTCAAAGACGGGCTGGGACAATGGGCAAAAGCCGAGGCAGAAGCGAATTGCTTAGCACATTTCATGCTTGCTTTAATTTTATAAAATCCGTGCGCAAGTCCAAAAATAGACAGTCATGTCGTGGGCGATCATGGGGTTGCCTGAGTTAATGTATTGGCAACCGTTTATAACTTCCCCAAAATAATGAAATTCTGTAGTGATTTATTCATAGATATTATCATGTACCCATACTAGATATGACATATGGAGCAACCTAGGATTTGTGCATTAATTGATAATTTGCAAAAAGCTAATTTCTTCAATAAATTGTTGCTTAAATAAGTCATTGGCTTTTCTTAGTCCTTCGGGTCTTGGTTTTCTCGAAATAGCACAGTAGCAGAGAGCGGTTTACAGTTATCAGTAATCAATGATTACTGATTAATCAATTACCATTGAAAGTTTGACTGACATCAAACCTGTTGTACTTTAGTTAATTCATCTTGGCCGAAGTGTCGGTGTCGGTATATAAATGCGAGAACGAACCGAACGAACGAGCTTTTTGACGTAGGCAAGTTAAACGTCTCGTATCTCCCCGTAGCCACATCCAGTAGGGACTACTACTCATGCTCATGGCTCCGGAAAAAAGAACACAATTAAGTTTACCCTGCAAAAGAGTTTCCCGCTCAATAAACTTTTTCATGCGTACAGTGAGCAAATTCCATGGTGGTAGCGTACGTTAGAAACTGATACAGATGTTTGCACGGGGTGTGCACTTGACACTTGACTAAGATTAGTTCAAAATCTAAATTCTAAATAGTGAGCATGCTGCGAAGTGAGTAAACGGACAAGTGATCCGGTGGAAACTGATACAGGACTAGTGAAACAGGGACAACTGATACGTAGACAAGTGATCCAATGGACAACTGGCTCACTGCCATTTGATACAGCGGACAACTGATACTTTGCCATTTGAGACAAATTTAACTGATACGCTGCCAATAGATCCAACGGACATGTCATACAATAGCAACTGATACAGTTCCAGCTGACACATTACCATTTCATACAGTTGTATACTGATACAGTACCAAATGATAAACTAAGTGCCTATTGTCCGCTGCATCCTCCACGACTATATTTCCGTATTACAACTGCGAGATGCATGAAATTGGGACGCACGTTTTGGAGGATTAAGTTTGCTCTGAATATTGAATTGAGCCACATATGTCCCAATGAAAAAATTCTGTCTACACAAAAATTGACAAAAATCTATCCCAGGTGGTTGCAAGTTATGATTCCAACGACTTCACGGCAGAGCTTAAATTGCAGTACGTTAGAAGTTGCTCGTATAGTTTAGCAACTAAGAAAAGAAAATGACATGCAGCTAGCCAAGATGCTGAACCGGAAATGCCGCGCTTGAATCCAAGAATGAATTAATTTACGCAAATTTCTACCTGATTAGTTGAATCCCCACCGCGTATGTTACAGAAACATTTAGATTTAATTAATAACGATTTCACACTTCTAAATATAGTTTATGTAGCTGCTTCGGTAAGCAGGACTAGAAGTAAGACTCGTATTATTTTGAATATGTTGAAGATAATTATAGGATGGAATGATTTCGATGAAATATTTGTCTTGTTAAAATTACCTCTGATTCTGTTATCATGATGCATCACTCCGAGCGTTCGTTGTTAAATCATACTGCAATACCTAGCTTGTTGCAGCCTCACTCCACACTGTGAATTCGCAGTGTTTCAAGTGTCCATTGTGTGACAACAACGAATTGTCCACTGAATCAGGTTTGCATGTGTCAATTGTCCGCTGAATCAGGTTTGCATGTGTCAATTGTCCGCTGTATCAGTTTTGAGTGTATCAAATGTCCACTGTGTCAGTTTTTAGATGTATGAGTTGTCCATCGCAGTTGTCCGCTGTATCAAATGGCAATGAGCCAGTTGTCCATTGGATCATTCGTCTACGTATCAGTTGTCCCTGTTTCACAACTCCTGTGTCAGTTTCCACTGGATCGCTTGTCCGAGAACCTTTACGAAGTGGAGTGAGATTTATTGCGGACAGAAATTAAACTTTAAGTTAGACGGACAGAAATTCGGACAGAAATTTGAAATTAAGTTTCAAATTATATTTTTTGTCAGAAATTAAAAATTAGGCAAATTAAAATTTTTGATTTAGCCGGACAGAAATTTTGAATTTTAATTGTATATCTTCACTACAACACACATTCTAGAATCCACGCGAGAAGTGGGTGTTAGTTTAATAAAAGGAATCTTAATCCTAATCCACTTTTTATTCAAAGTAGCACAATACTAATGAAGGATTGGGCCGAATTCTGCGTACTCATACGTGCAATTTTACTGCCGTCGGGTTGTAGGAATTAGCTTTTAACCTCGGCTTCTTCGTAAGAAACGACGTTCGTGTGAACTTCAGCGTACCAGTATTTTCTTAGGTTTAGAGGTATAGAGGTTTTATTATCTTTCGCAGGATTTCCTCCTTTCATATGTAACAATATTGAGAGTAGTAAGATTAATGTTAAATATTAATTCGCCGATGGTGCGAATTGAGCTCGAGCAAATTCAGTAATAATACATGTATTTGCGTAAGAGCTAATTATACGAACAGCGAATGCCAAATATCAAAGTAATTACAGCAAAAATAATTAAATATTCATTATGTGTAATTTCTCAGCTATCCTAATTTATTTATATTTTACAGGGTGGTAAGTTCACAGGAAAGAAAACATTCATTTCCAGCAAGACAGCAATAACAATGAAAGCAATGTACATAAGAAGCGTGATGAGGCCAACTTTTAAATCCAGCAAGAATCTATTGGCGACTAGGACGGTGTAAAATATTATAACGATCGCAATAATGAGCATTGCTGAATACTCCAGAGTTCCAGACTGTATCTGTATATAGCTAGTACCCTGAGTTAACATCAAAATAATAGTTTTAATTAACCAAGGCGTCCCCAAGCAAAATAAAATATCAAAGGTGTTTGATCCCATGGAATTTGACAAGGCCATTGACCCCAATCCTAAACATGGGAAAATAGTTTTATTATTAGAGCTGTACGCAATAATGTCATTGCATGGACTCGAATCGAAAATAAGCCTACACAAACCTTGACGTGCTACGATGATAGATGAGAAAACTTCCGGAATACTCGTACCGGCAGCCAAAAATGTCATGCCCATTACGGAATCCGGAATAGATAGTGTGACGCCTAAATTAAAAAAACATACATGAGCGTTGCAACGGTTTTGGTTATCAGCAGAACACAGGGAGTAGTGTACCAACCTATTACTGTCAGCATCCAGGTTACGACATAAGTGAGAACTGCGATCCAGGCAACCGACATTATCAAAGTAAGAGGATACCACCTAAGAAGATCATGTTTGCGACAGTCGGGGATCGTAATGGCGTAAACTGCTTGAACGGGCCAGCTAATCGTCCACTCCAGCACTGCCGTCCAAGGACGTCCCTTGGGCAAGGTCCAAGGTCCACAGTCAACTAACACCCACAAATATGTTATTACAATACATTGTTAACCTACACATAATGTGCCGACCGTGCCTTTTCCAATCTTTACTTGTTTCTATGCAATACGTAGAGGACCTCAACAAGGCTTTCGAGATTAGCAGGTCATTCAAATCGCATGAGGAGAGGCTGAGGCTTAATTCACCGCTGTTTTCCAGCGCTGCGCTTCCGTTACCAACTGTAATAATTTTGATGAAGCACTTATTTTAGACGTTTGCATCTCAAGTTTAGCAGTAATTTATGCAGCTGGAAACGGTCTTACTTTTTCCAAGAAGAGGCGTGGCTTCACCAGGCTTGGGGGCCATAATGGTAATTCGGTTCCGATGACGCTTCATTTGCGGCTCAGTAAATAAATTCTTTAACCAGCAAATCCAATTTTCGGCATAGTACTTCACAGTGGCGTTCTTCCATAAAGCTGTGAAGTTTTCAAGCATTTTATTACAATATCAAAAAGCGAGAGGACAAGCACACCACCAAGGAATGAAACACAAATTTCAATACAATGAAAACTTTTACCTAAAATGTACACGCAGTATAGCAAAATCAGTGCCAACGCCTCATACCAGTGTACTTTCCTGTCAAACAGCGTGATTATGAGGCCTGCGACTGCCAAAATGTAAAACAGCGAGTCACGGGTCAAAGGCCACCATTCCAATGGAATCCCCTGGTGAGTGGAGTAAGACAGTACACACGCTTAAATACTGGAAAGTCTGTACTCAAACACTAACGAACCACAAACTTATCGCGCTAAATTGATTTAAAACTTCTTACAAGGCGTCCATCAGGTGACTTCAGCTTTTCAATCGTGTACTTGGACGTAATTCCACAGAAGCTGGCAACGCAGAGGATGTTGAAGACGGTGCTGCCCATGATGGAACCCACACCTACATCGCTTTTGGTGATGAACGTTGCGATGAGATTTGTAAAAAGTTCTGGCGCCGACGAGGAGCATGCCATGAAAGTGGCTCCAGCCACATCACTAGAAACTTGCAGTTCTATACCCCGAAACCGCCATTAATTTCATAAGTAAAACTGCCGGGGCCGACATTAGGCTACTTAACAATAATAGATGTTTTTTCAACTGTTACAGTGACCGTTTGCCCCAAATTTCGTTCGAGTCAATGCCAGTGATTGATTGAAGTATTTCAAATTGTTATGATGCATTAAATAAATATTACTGTTTAAAAATAATACAATATTTAGACACCACTATTGCATACCTCGGCAGATACTCTCGACAGCGGGAACGAGATAATCCTCACAGAGGATAAGCAACGCGTAGAACACGTAGACAACTGCCACAAAATGAATGGCTACTGCTCCGTGTTGACGAGCTTCCAGTGAAAACAGGTCGTCCGGAAAATTTGAAGCTCCTGGAATCGTACAATTATTGTTGCTACCACCATCCGCATTTCTTATCTCACTGTGCGTATGCAGTTCAGATTCTGAGCCCGCAAGTGGAGCTGAAAGGGTAAAATCGAAGGTCGAAAGGAGCGCAAATGTACAGGACCAGCACGTGAGCCGTGCGAAACGAACGATAGATTTTACACGCACGGCATTTTCACAGGAATTCGACGAGTTCGATCTCATGAAAGTCTTATATTTTCCCATGCCGAGTAAGCGCCTAATGCTCGTTGGAATTAATCGTTGACTCCACTTCAATTCTTAGAGGTTGAAAGAGGCTGTAATTCCACCGCGCCCTCATTTGGTTACCGACAATTTGTCATTATCTTATCGACTTTTATCATTTGTTAACTGAAAAATCGGATTCATATGTGCTACATCACATGCTTTTGAAGCACATGACGCTTAGCAAGCAGAGGCATCAGACCTCTAGAATTTCCGTGTTGCGTGTGCCGTAAGAGTTTCACCCTTCCGTGATGACATTTCTTGAATTTTCAGCAAGCACCTAAAGTAAACGCGAAATCACGTGATTTTTTTCTTGTCAAAACAGGGAGTTTAAAACAAACTTTTACAATAGAATCCTACGATTTTATGAAATCGTTGACCTATACAAATTTTTGTATGACGATGATGACTGATTTGATACAGTGGAAAATGAGATGAGACGGATACGAAAGGAAGGCTGATGTTGATACAGTTTGCGTAATATTTTTCATTTTATTTTCCGATATGCAAAAAGCACTTGTGAGTTGGCAGCGAAAAAGCAAAGCAATGCACACTGTAAGAGTACACAATGTAACAAATATACAATGCATAAAGCCTCAAAGGTACTCGTTGCTCATCTGCACTATCATTTGGTTGTACGAATTAGCCAGTTCGGTTCGTCTGCAAGCTTTGAAAAACCGAGAGTTTTCTTCCCCTTTGTCCAGCACTTCCTCAAGTTCCGTGGGTGACAAAGTGTTTGCTACGTAGAGGTACACACCTGTCACAAAAATAATGACTTGTCAAGTTGACGTTAAATGTTCAGGTTACGGTAATAGTCAACGAAACAACTGTCGATTACTTTCTATGATGGTGGCAAAGACCTCAACATCCTCAGCATTATCATAAATTTTCTCCTTCAATTTCGTCACGAGAAGTTTCCATTTTGGTGTAGATCTCCCAAAAGTTTCCTAAATTACAATGCCTTGTGTACTCACTCTACCAAGATGAGCTGATACTTGGGAGGGAAATGTTAATGCAACTCACCTTTGCATAGTACATGAGCGAAAGAGGGTACTTATTCATAAGTGCTGGAATAGCCTTATCATAGGGATCCGCCAGCATTTCCAAGCAAACATGCAACGGCGTTCCAGCCTGTCCTTTCGTTTCCAAAAAATTCAGTACAACATCCCGGGCTCCGACTGCATTTCCCAGGGGACTGGCCAACAAACTCTACATACATATAGAAAATGGATCCATTAATACTTGAGTGATACTTGATTGCTGTGACTACTACCTACCACTGCCACTACTTAATGAATATTAAACTCACACTTAGCTTCAAGAAGTATTCCTTCGTCTCATCACTAGCACCAGGGAAGGTGGCAACAACTTGGAAAACGCTCGCGTTGGAGCTAACTTGAGTGTGCGTAGCTTTGAATATGTGAACAAAAAAATTTGGTACTTTCCCAAATGGAGTAACCTTCATTTCCGTCAGTAATATCTTCCCCGCCGGCTCCGCGGGCCTTGAGTATGCCTTTATTGCGTCTTCACCCGAACTGGTTCCGATGTCACTGTGAGGATTAGAGCTCCCTCCATGAGTTGGCAGAGCCGCCTTCTTGGCTTGCTTCGCATCCGTGCGTGTTTCAACTTTGGCTGGACTTCCTTGTCCCTTGTCAGCCGAATTCCGTCTTTGCTGCGTTCCCTGTTCTTGGGAAGGCTTTAGAGATATTCTGGATATGTATGACCGAACGAGTGTGTTCACAGCATGAGTTTCGTCATCACTGAGCTCAAGAACTGGTAGTGTGGGTTTCGGAGTAACTTTTGATGATATGAGTTCGTTTTCATAGTTGATTTTGCTCTCCACATTAGTGCAGTTCCCTGAGTGGTTGGTGATGGGTTTGGTGGTGGCTGAGAGCTTGAGTTTTTCCATAAAGTATTTCTCCAGGATGCTGGTCAATGTATGAGTGAGTGAGTTTTGAACATCCAAATCCGAGCTGAGATTGATTCCTTGACTAAAGGCCATCATGACTTGCCCCACGGTCACTTTGGACTCTTCTAAACCTTTCACAATGACTGAGACAGGAATTGAGGAATGAGATGCAGAGAGGCATATTGCCAAGTCGGTTAATTTCGACTTGGCTGCGACTTTCAAGTCGAGCAGCCATTTCAGATCAAATGAGTTTTCCAAGTCTTTGATCTTGTTGCATTTCTGAAGGACCTCCTTCACAATGTTCCGAGTACCTATGTCACAACCGCCTGAGGTGACTACGGTGAGTAGTAGGGCCACACATTCGTTCCTATTGTAGCTGGACCCTTCCGCTAATTTCCGTATTGTCTGCCCACCAAACCAAAAATGAAATTATGTGCATAATTGCAACATACAACATATATGCCTGTAATTATTATGCCGGGTAGACCCTCACCTGAATAAGTTTTGCACTGTTCGTCTCCCTCAACAGAGGCACTTCCGTAACCAGGTTCACCAGTGTGTCTGGAGAGTTTGTCACGAGAAAATCTGTGATTGTGGCCAACAACTTGGGTGACAGAGGTTCAGTATTTGAGTCGACGCTCTTGAGAATGGCAGATATGAAGCGGGTGACACCGCGAATCATATAATGGTCCTTGAGGAAAAAGAGGGGATCCTCTTCGAAGATATGTTTCAGATCCACTCCAGCCATGACGAGAAAAGTGACTCCTCTATCCACTAGTTCTTCCGCCTGGCTCTCCACCGTGAACTTGTCTCTGCCCTCACTCAGAAACGTAGCTTCGTCCGACTTGACCGCCGCTCTCTTCAAACACTCCACCCCAATGGTCTTGCATGTCTTCCGATAATCTTTTAGAAAATGACCCTCTTTTTCTGGATACATATTCATGTATGTGCGCAGGACGAGGTGAAGCTCCGAGCTAAGGGTAACATACGTATCCAAGTTTCCGTCCTTGGCTGCTTTAGCAGCCTTCGACAGATCCTCGCAGAGTAAATCGATGCTGGGGAGCTGCAAAGCATATATTGTCCATAAGTTGTCCCTGTAAAAGTAAAAAAAGTTGATTCAGCGGTGCAAGATATGGTAGTAGAAAGTTGTTACAGCAATAACTTATCCGCTACACGTCATCCCCCCCCCTAAGAATTATTAGTGAAATACATACTCCGAAGGCGTAGGCAATCCAGAGGTTTGGGACGACGGTGACGCAAGTAGGCACAACAGAAATTCATTAGCAGCCATGTAGCGGACGCCAATGAAAGGCCGAATTCCTACCAAACTTGGAGTTTCATAAAGAAAGGGACAGTCCTGAAAAAGAAATGAGAGGTTGACAACTTGAGTTGCTTCATATCTGTGTGCGGATTTAATTAAAATTATGCTCACATTTTTGTGACGCTGAAAGCCTTCGAATTCTTTTAGTGGGTAGTACAGACTTCTTGATGTGTAGGTCTCCAAGCCGGTCTCCGTTAAGGCGTGAAAGAATAACGAGTCAAAGGCGAAGGAAACTAGCGGAGCAGTAAGCGGATAAGTCACAACCCTCACGACATTGCAATCCAGTTTGGCGGGCAAGTGATATACAAAAGCTTGACTAGACATGCCGACGATGCAAGATATTCCACCAAGATCATCTAAATATACAAATTAAAAATTTTTATTCTTTTGCACCCACTGTGGATTATGGATACAGCGAAACTCCTGTGATCGTCAGACCCACCCAGAAAGAGATTGAAACAAGGATTAACAAGGTAAGGATCCAACATGTTCCCCCAGCACAGAGTGAACGCTATGTGAATTCAAGCAACACCTGAATTTCCGCACTTAGGAGTTTGGCATTAGTCAAGTGCCTGGGTGACCTCTTAAATCCGCATATGCACTGTGACTGTGCTAGGGGAACATGTGGGATCACCCTCTTTTAAGTTCTGTTCTTGCTCGTCATACTCGTTGAATACTTTATCGATTAAATTAAAGTTTCAAGAACCGAACTGAATCCTGCCCGTTCACACCCTTCAGCAGTAAACCACGGAGACTCTCGCGATCCAAACTAGAAATCTTAATGTATCCTTGCACGACATCTTACCTTTGATTTTGACTGGATACAGTCCAACTTGGACAACCGTGACCGAGGTTTCCTGTCCCACATGGATACGCAGCAAATCCTCAACCACAAGTGTAGGTGCGTTTGCAGCAAAAATAAGCTTGCTCTTTCCTGCAACCATCTCCTGGTACTCTTCATATATCCCAGTGGCAGCATCCGGAAAGCGGGCCTTCTGATTGGCTCTTGTGATAACGTTCATGTGAACCTTGACAGATTCATTCTTCGGGTCAAAAACGACCTTATCACAGACGTCTTCGGGTTTGTGGAGTAAAGGCAAGGAAGCCGGACCATGACTGTTCAAAGCTCCGGAGATGACGGATCTTCTCCCACTAGATGACAAACTTCCTCCAGACTCAGTACTGGCCGTTCTGGAGCGAGCCCGGGCGTGTTTCGTCAAACGGATCACGTTCACTTGCGTCGAATTGGAAACGGTGATTATATCAGCCAGAAAGCAGAGTCTGGCAGTTTCAGGAGAGAACCCAAAGACTTCAATGGCATATGAGAAATCAAAGTCTGAATACTGACTCTTGCTAGCTCTTCCCTTCGTTTCCTTTAGCTTGAACGCGTAGATATTGACAACACCTGCATCCGTAAGAGTGGCCAAATGTCCTAAAATACTGCATGAGGAAGCAGCAACGACGTTGGGAGGTGTACCACTCCCAGTGGGAGATGTTGTGGAAATCTCCACCATGACCAGCGTGTCATCGTCGGGATCTGCTCCGGTAGGAGATACCAGACTGGCGATTCTAGCCCGCATGGGCTTTCCCTCTTTGGAAGTATCCCAGTTGAAGTACACCCGAACACTCCTCGTCAACTTTTTTGCATCCTGTCCAGATGATTCCCGTTTCTCGACGCACAGCAAATAGTTTCCTAAGAAAGATTTACGCTTTGAATTCATAAGAATAATATGGGTAAATTTGGTGACATTAAAAATGAATGAAAGACTTACCTCGGTCATTGTAAGAGATGCTGTCTATGAGGTCCACAGTGGGAAACGAGTGGGAGAGTATAAGCTCGTTGCCGCCTCCACTACTCTGCCCAGACCCAGTTCTAGCAGGATCATCCGAGCCACCTTTGCGAGGGAAGAAGATTGGAGTGCTGCCGATATCACCACCATCTCGAGTAGTTCCTTGCTTTTGTTTGGACCTTCCCGATCGTGTATTGTCCGCACCGGAGAAATCCGAGGAATATACAGCCACTTGATGCTCCAAGGCAACAATTATTAGATCATCAGCGACGGCCAGCTGAAGTGCCTCCTCGCATTTCCCGATCTTCTGACCGCCAAAATGATGGCATGTCAGTATCCGCACCATTATACTCTTCAGTTAAAAACTTGTCTCCCGCACTCATGGACGCTCGGATTTTCCCAGGATCAGCATGGTCTTCAACGTTCGGATTGGATACCTTACATGAAAGCCCTTGTCGCAGTAAAATGAAATTTAGTTCTATTAAACAACAAAAGAAGGTAATTTTTGCATGTTTCAAGTTGATATTTTATCCACCAAGGCCGTTCTACTTAATATGATTCCGTATACTAAACCAAAGTTGCGCTTACCGTTTCATTCCAAAATTAAGGGGCGTCTTCAAAGAATGCTTTACATGAAACCCACTTACAAAAACATTATGAAACGCTGGGCAGATCCCAGGTACGAGAGAATCGGGTCAGTAATTGCTTGTGCAACTGGCTGACAGGCAGTGACAGAGCTATTTCGGACCGAATTCCCGTGTTCAACCCTCCGGTTCGGTCAAAAATGTTGGGGCACATGTGCGGTAGCTCCGAAAGGAAACAGCGAAAATCAATATTTCTGCCAATCGCAAATGTCGCGGGAGAACTCGGGAGCTGCTCGTGACAATCAGAGCGAAGGCCCAACGGACAAGCCTAAGGTTCGGCCGAATGATCTTTGTACGGGTTTTGGCATCTCACTAAAATTAGGTGGGCTGGCATGGGTAGCAAACCTTGATCTGTTGGGCGGGTTTGGAAAGGTGTGCTGGGCTGTGGGCGCCCAGTTGGGCCCAATCAGTCTCCGAAGTATGTTACAAGCCGAGAAAATGAGCGTGAAACAAACAGTAAATTGTTAGAACTTCATTATTGTTAAGATTGCAAGGAATTTTCAAGAATAAACTTATTTGAAACATGTTTAATCCTGCAGAAAACCCACAACATACAGAAAATGTTCTGAGCGGAGCCCACGGGCGCCCTTGAGCCGGTACGGGCTGGCTTGGGTTGGGATTTATAAAGCCAGTTGGGCTTGGGCGGGAATTGAGGTCACTTAAAAACATGGGTAGGCTTGGGCTCAAAAAAGGCAATTGGGCCTCTGCTCTGGTGGAAATCAAAAAACACTGAAGGTTCAGCTCAGCACTGATTCGTTTAGCGGCCAACATCGAGTTAGCACCGTAACGCTAACCCAAGGCTCAGAATAGGTAGCGTGGTAAACAAATTAGCCGTCTAAAATAGTTGGCCATCCCTAACATTAATTGTTGTTTCTAAGAAACTGTATTAAGCGTAAAATATGTTTAGATTCCGATAATATTCTCCAGCTAACCAATTACACTTCCAAAAGGACCAGATTCGAATTTCAAAAATATCCATTGTTTAGGTTCCAGAACAGGTCCCAGGTGAAAGGTTGTTTTTAATAATTTCAGGTAGATTGTGATACTTGCGCAGAATTGAAGGGAAATTTTCAAGTTTGACAGAATAAATTTGGAATAGAACAGAGGCAGATTTCAAAAATTGCCTAACCGCAAGTTAAGGCAAAGGTTCAGATGGCCAACATTTGTCAAAAATTTCCAGGCGATACCAAAAAAAACTCCACGTTGTGTACATGCATTTATAATCATCATTCCTCAGGTGGAATAGTAGAAAAATTATTGCTCCGACAAATATAGAAAATTCAAGTTCCAGTCAAGGTTCAGGTAACCTAAACTTGTCAACAGCGTCGGGTGCAGGGGGCAAAAAGGGCTAAACCCTTGCCTCTCTATACTCAGGGTCAACTGATAAATGCCCAGAATATTCCTAATTGGGCTCAACACCAATGACCTATTGCTACTCCGGATTAAAGTCTACTTTCGTATGGTAGGAGACGAACAAAATGTTGTAACCGTCGTAAAGGCTTCGAATTTCTATTATTTATTTGCACACATTGGTTGAAGTGTTCTAGCTTTCAATAGCATGCGCATTAGAAATTCTAATATCGAGAAGTTACGCACTTACAATAGAAATTGAATAGTAGCAAGCAACTGCTTTTTGGTGCAAAACGAACTATGGGCTACATCATAATAATCTGGAACGGCTTGTGCACCATGGTGTTCTGTTTTTGACTACGCCTTATTTCTCATTTTTCATTGGAAATTTTCATAATTCTTTCTCAATTTCATTCGCTAGTTGTATGAAATTTATCTCAATTGTATTTTGCAATTTCAATCTGGCGGAAATCATTGTATTTGTATTTCTCATTTGTCAAGCAAACCCAAATTTTTATAGACTGATTAGCGTGATAGCTGGTTTGCCCACACCTTGTGTGGTCAATTCAATTATCTGCGATACACAACAAACTGGACTTCCTCGAGGGGTACATAAGCAGCAAAATATCGAAAAAAACTACAAACATTTAGTAGAATTTACGTATCACAATGTTTAAGGTTTAGAGGTGTATGCTTCCGCAAGTTCTAGCGTTTGTTTTAGTTTTTTGTGATTTGGTGTTGCTTGTGTAACCCCCTGAGAAGTTCCAGTTTGGTGTACGGACTACACAAGGTGTGGGCAAACCAGCTAGTATAGCCTGAAAGAGTATGTAAGTATAAGCGCAACCGTGAGTCCTACGCTGAACACACACTGCAACAGCAACAGAGGTAGAAATCCTAGGTGGAAGGTAGGGTGGACTGCTCCAATGGTTTAGGTCCAGGGGAGGCTGCTCCAATGCGGAAGGTCAAATGTCTTGAAAAAACAGCAGAGCATTTACAACTGCTAGATTGCGTTCAGGTTAACAGCGAGTTTGCGTTATAGTCTGATCTGGGAGCGGTTCTATAATACTTCAGTACTTTTTCCGGGATTTCGGACCCACCAACCCCCTGCGAAAGCAGTTTTTACATGCTATAGATCTATATACTACAGAACGCACTTAATCGTAATGTGTACATACACAGATTACATTATCCTATCCAGCCACAGCCACCCACCCTGCAACTGACGTAATGTACTAAAGCTCCCTAAACGGAATATATGCCGAAGCCGGTGCGATTTGGCGGTGTTTTATGAACATTCATTTTAATATGTTTCGACTTTCGACGTGCTGTCGAAGTGGGGAATCAATTTGGAGACGAAATTACCGTTTTAGAATTATCATGTAGTTATGGTTTATTAGTATGAATTGCCAGTAACGAAAGCAAGATTTTCGGAATTAAGAAGCGCTGGAGAACTGAAGGTGCGTGTTGACGGTTATTTGACAGAACGACCGTAAAACTTTGTATGAGGCCAAAATGACCTCAATTATTAAGCTACACGCGATTTCGGGAGTTATGGGTGAAACTCCACCATGTTACGTTCTGCAAGTTGATGAATTCAAGTTCCTGCTTGACTGTGGGTTGGATGAGAAGCTTGATTTAACACACCTGAGTGAACTGAAGAAGTAAGTTTCACAAATAAATACTCTGTTGAATGGTACTAATAATATTTAACATTGTTTCATGCCAAATAACTTCTGATTATTTCTCAAGGCACGTAAATCGCATTGATGCGGTTCTCATATCACATCCCGACCCTCTCCATTTGGGTGCCTTGCCGTACTTGGTGGGAAGATGTGGCCTGAGCTGCCCAGTGTACACAACTATACCTGTGTTCAAAATGGGACAGATGTTCATGTACGATTTCTACTTGTCCAAGCACAATCAAGAAAATTTTGAATTGTTTAATTTGGACGACGTGGATGCAGCCTTTGATAAAATGGTCCAGTTAAAGTACAATCAGAGTGTTAATCTGAAAGGTAAGCGTAAAAGAGTTGTGGTATAACTTGCTAGTGAGATAACGAGATGTTCTTTTCTGATGATCTGTAGGAAAGGGCTATGGTCTAACCATAACACCGCTCCCTGGTGGGCACATGATCGGCGGAACGATTTGGAAGATCGTCAAAGTTGGAGAAGAAGATATTTATTACGCTGTTGACTTTAATCACAAGAAAGAGCGACATCTGAATGGATGTGAACTGGATAGAATCCAACGGCCCTCATTGCTCATAACTGATTGTTTTAATGCCAGCTATGTACAGGAACGGCGAAGAGCTAGGGATGAACAACTAATGAGTAAGTGAATCATATTTGTAATCTTCTGAGTGGTGAGAGTTGCTCTGAATGTGTCATTTCGTTTCTTTAGCCAATATCTTACAGACACTCAAAGGCGGAGGAAACGTGCTCATTGCTGTGGACACAGCCGGCCGAGTACTAGAACTGGCTCACATGTTGGATCAGCTCTGGAGAAATAAGGAATCTGGACTCGTACATTACTCTCTCGCGTATTTAAATAATGTTGCTTATAACGTCCTGGAATTTGCCAAATCTCAGGTGATTTGACCTTAAGTTGTCACTTTTGCACACCGATGTAGGAAGCTAATGTCTCTTCATATTTTTCAGATCGAATGGATGAGTGAAAAGCTTATGCGAAGCTTTGAAGGTGCTCGAAACAATCCATTCCAATTCCGTCACGTTCAAATTTGTCACACTGTCGCCGACGTCCTCAAAATCCAAGGGCCTCGAGTAGTTTTGACGTCCGCCCCCGACTTGGAAACTGGATTCTCCCGTGACTTATTCCTCATGTGGTGTGCGGATCAGAGGAACAGCCTTATTTTAACCTCGAGAACTAGTCCCGGGACGCTAGCGCGTACTTTGATCGACGATCCCTCCCCCAAAGTCATGGATTTAGAGGTAAAGCAACGAGTCAGGTTGGAGGGGTTTGAGTTGGATGAGTTCTACCGACAACAGAGGGAGAAGGAATATCGAATCAAGAAAGAGAAAAGGTAATTTTGTGGACTAATTTCGAGTTTTCCCAAACCTAGACAAATTAGAATTATCAACTATATTGGGGAAGAGACTCGGCCGGTTGCAGTTATTCAGAAAGGCCTGATTTGCTCAACTCCAAATTCCCAATGAATTAGAGTCGGTGTGCAGATCCAGTATTTCCATAGACCGCCGCCGCTGCTCCGTTCAAAGTATATTCGTGCAAAACGATCTTTTAAAATTAGGGATTGATTTTTATTTTAAATCTGCAAAGATGTTCGAACTGGTTTCCCAGGTTTATTTCTTCAGGTTCTTAAATTTTAGGGCGTATAACGAAAAAAATGATAATTCCGTGAAAGTGTTATCCTTGATTTTGTTTACCTATATTACCACAGAGAGGCTTTGATGGATTCAGACGATTCAGATGATTCAGACACGGAAATTAAAATAACGGGCATTTATCACGGAAACCGCGTTAGTCACGATTTATTCATAAAACCTGGAATGGAGCTCAAGATTGAAACAGGACTTTTCAAGTCTGCCAAGAGCAAATATCCTGTTTTTCCATGTGTTGAGGAAAAAATCAAGTTTGACGAATATGGGGAATTTATTCGGTACGCGCTGATGACGACCCCCTTTACTCTTGTCACTGCACCATTAATCACTTCAGAAATAATTTTTTTCCCTATATTACAGACCGGAGGACTTTGTGGTGAACGATTACGGCGTCGAGGATGGCATGAAGGCATCAGCCAGTCAGATGCGAAATGGCGCCACAGCCGGCGGCCCCGACTTTGAGACTGAGACCCCGACCAAGTGCCTGGCGGACAGACAGCGAGTCTCCGTAAACTGTCAAATTACCTATATCGATTTCGAAGGTCGTTCGGACGGGGAATCAATACGGAAAATCGTCGAGCAGGTTGGAATTATTAGCTCCTTACATAACGTCAGGAAACGAGATGTTCATTGAGCAAACTTACTTCCTAGATCAAACCTCGGCGACTGATTATAACACGGGGAAGTCGTGAAAATGCCGATATTCTAGCTGCCGTCTGCAAGCATTCGGATACTAAGGTGTATAAACCGGAACTCGGTGACGTGGTGGATGTCACAACAGAAAGTCATATCTATCAGGTACGACGTCAGCAGCTCACCTCTGATTTGAATTTCCTGACGGGACAGATTCCTGTACGCATTTTTTTAAATTTTTCAATGTTTTTCTCGTTAATTGTAGGTGAGACTTAAGGACTCTCTCGTTTCCTCCTTGGACTTCAAGAGAGGCCGGGACGCCGAGTTGGCCTGGATCGACGCACTCCTACTTATGGAAGAGGAATCCATGGACCTGTCAACTCCCAGTGATGACGAAGCGAAGATTGTGAAAGCGGAGCCCGAAGTTAGCCAGTTAGTACCTACCCTCGCCCCACTTGTGGACACCGAGGTAATACCGAGCGTCCGATCCGGGAAATGCTTCGATGTGTATCACAGCAGCAATTGGAAATGCCTATATTATAATTTTTTAGGCACCGAGTCATAACACCGTCTTTGTGAACGAGCTGAAGCTCTCTGACTTCAAACTGGTATTAGCACGACACGGGATCGTATCTGAATTCTCCGGGGGGGTTCTCTGGTGTGCAAATGGAACCGTTGCTCTTCGACGCGTAAGTGTGATCAATGGTTTATTTTCATTCCTTTTAAATATGAAACCGTATGAGCTTACGCTGATAATTTTCTGTTTTTTTTCAGCAAGATACGGGCAAGTTAACTGTGGAGGGATGCTTATGTGATGAGTATTATGCTATTAGGAAATTACTGTATGAGCAGTATGCTATTTTGTAGGCGGTTTTGTTAAAAACTATACTGACTCCCTTTTTATATTTATTGTGGCATGTACCATAATTTTCAACTTGGATAAGTTCGAAATAATAATGATTATTATTCGTAATATATCAGGAAATTTTTCCCGCTGAACAAATTTGTAAAACATTTTAAAAACGTTATTGGAATTCTAGTCCTGAAATCTTTCCACACTTGGAATCCACCTTGTAAATTCCCATGGATTTACTCAGGCACCCCTCAATCCTCACCCTCCGCAGCTTCGGAACTTTCGGTGTTGATAGACGCATCAGTTATCACTGCGGAAGTTTCCGTGGGCTGACTGTGGTCGACGTTGAGGTGTACAAAATGTGTATGGGAGCACATAGAATGCTCTGTAGAGGAAAGTGGACAGTCACATACATATTGGTGCATGCAAATCTGGCACTTCGGACAGATGAACTTGCACCGGCAAGGACTGTGAATCGGAAAGACCTTGTTCTCCGTCTTCCCATCCGCACTTTTAACCGTGTAGAAGGAACCAGTTACTGAAAAGTTACTTGGATCGATTTCGGCACCCCAACAGTGTTGCATTTCCAGATCCTCCATCACTTTCAGTACCTTCTGATCCCCTTTGAAGATACGCTTCGAGCGCGAGAAGCATTTATCGTAGCCAATTTTAAGAACAGGGTCAATACAAGAGTTTAAAATTTTGGTTCCTTTGAAAGCAATGAATTTCTTCAGCTTCCCAAAAGCATCTGATGTATGGATCGTGTTGACGGGGGCACCGACCCGATGGACGAGATCCCACTCCGCCCGTCGACTCAGCCAGTTGGATTCGAATTGCGTGAGAAAGGTTTTCCCCTTTTCCCCATGCTCCGCAAGGAGAAACTTTTCAAATTCGCCCAACGCTGCAGTGAAAGCAGTTTCTTCGAAGGCAACCATCATGTCGTTCATGAGCCCGTTAAGGATGCGGCGGGAGTTGGTGTCGGAAAAAGTTTCCGCAACTTCGATCCGCATGTCGCGCTTCGTCTCCTCCTCGTTCAGAATCAACTGAGGGTTGCACTTAAATACGGAGGACCAGAGGTGACAGTGATCAGAACCGATAGGGGCCATCACGTAGTGCGTCTGGACATCGCCGGTGTGAGAATGGAGCACCCGTAGGAATATCGACACAATTCGATCATCGGTAGAATTTGAAATGAGCCAAGCGACAGGGATTGCCTCTCGAAATTCGTCGAGGACGATTACCCACATCAACTTCAGATCCCTGGGTCGACCTTTGTGGCAGTCAATGTTGACGACGTCCGAGAACATTTGCATGAGCTGCCGCTGCACTGGAGTTTGAATGATGAGAATGAAGTCATCCTTGTGCATTCGAGGATCTTTACGTCCATATTCAGGGGTCAACGTCCCATGCTTTTTGTACATGAGGACAGTAGGGCCGGACTCCCCGTGCTGGAGCAAATTCTGGATAGTTTTCTTCAGCCCGTCTGTTATCAATTCCTCCACTTCAGTTCCACCAGCGTTAGCTTCCGATACGGACTTTCGCCTCATCTTCTTCTCAGCCGGTTTCTCATTTCCTTCGGGTGTTTTGACATTATCATTATTCTGTACAGCTGTTGTTGCTTCCTCTTGTCCCATTTCGGACTCACTTGATTTCTTGACTGTTTCCTCCCCGTCATCTGCAGTTAAGACAGGTGGCTCATGATGCTCGTCCAAGCTGACTGGAACCGAGGTTATTTTTTCCAAAATTGGAGGTTCAAGCTCTGCCGAAGGGGTTTTCTCTAACTCGTCACCTTTATCAACAGGCTCTATTTTAATTCGAACCGGTTTACTCAGTGGTAATTCGTCGTCTGGAAATAATTTCGGTTTTCTTTCCCGCGTAGAACGACGAATACGCACAGGTTCAGATTCAGTCGTCTGCTTTTCTTTCAAAGATTGCTTCCCTCTTTTTCGAGGCGTCGGCGGAGGACCACTTTCAGGAGAAACAAGATGAACCAGTTCTATCCGGACTGAACTTATAGTATCCTCCTCATTTTCTCTACATTCCGAAGAAGGGGCAGGTTTATCTTGCGGTGGATGGTCTTCGGATTCCATGCCACATTTATCAGGCTCGCCCATAACTTCTTGTTTGATTTGTGGAGCATGATTTTCAGGTGAGACTGGTTCGGCTTCAGGAGAATGTGGTAAAAGTAATTCTGGCGAATGACCACGGGACAGCTCTTCGCTATCAAAATCATCATCTATGAATCGCTTGTCCGGGTTTTTCCGAAATTTGTCATAAATATTACGCACAGCTCGACGATCTAACAGGCGTAGTCCTTCCAAGTGGTCTGGATTGTGATGTAAATACTGGACTACTTGATTAAATGTCATTCCTACGCAAGAATCACAATAATTGTCACATCATAAGTTTTCTTTAAGACGGCTTTGTAAAACACCAACGGCAGAGCAGTGAAAAGCAAATTGGGACATGGGAAACACATTACCTTCCTCAAACTTTTTCCAAATAATTTTCCTTAGCACGTTGTTAACACGCAGATGTGGAATTGCCCCATTATCCAGCGGGTGACCGTAGTGAGTGTGACAAATTTCACATCTAACCTCTCCGGATTCAAGGTTCTTGAGTAACTTGATTCCGGCAGTGCAGTAGCCATTCATTTTACAACTCCCTTGTGGTTTCATTTTCCGCTTTCGCAAACTCTGGTCCTTCATCGTGGGTTTGTAATGGCCAGATCGATGACAAATGAGGTAGGTCACCGCCTGGTCACGGGAAATCTTCTTTGTCCCACCGCGAAAAATAAAACTGACCATTCTTTCTCTCTCGTACGTATCTCTCCAGAGCTTAAAATCTAAAACAATGAAATCATTACATGCCCATAAAGATCAATCATCAGAATCTGGACAAGATTATCACCCATTTTTACTACTATATGTAAGGACATCTAGCTTACCCTTTTCCGAACTGAAAATAATGACCTCTTCATCAAAGGGAAGGGCATGAGTTGTTGTCAGATGTTTCCTGAGCTCAGCAATGTTCATTCCCGAAAAGCTACAATCCACCTCCATACATTTGAGTTCATTCAAACTTCTTTTTGACATCCGCCCAGGTGGAGCTTCTTTGCTGGCCTTGCTCACATCCGTAGGTCTACTGAGTACCACTTTCTTCCTCTTCTTTGCAGGTACAGGGACGGGAAGTTCCAGTTCCACTTGTGGCTGAAACTGTTCCACCTCATAAACATTTCCATGCTCGTCTTGAAGAATAGGCAACTCTTCCACGACCTGAATATTTGAATAGTCATCCTCCTGACAGAAGCTAGACCCATCTTCCTGCTCACAAATATATATCGTGCTCTGGCTTCCCCCCTCGCTCTCATCCTGCAGAACTTGACACAGTCTCAGCTGGACATTTTCATCCCCGATCAGATCAAACTGATTCTCGGCACAATTGTAAACGATCAGCTGAGTCCCATCTCCTGATCCTGAATCCACTGCCCGGAGAAACTGTGCAGAGGCGGGGGGCAAGGCTGACGGGGTGGATGCGGCTGCTGCTGCCTCAAGCTGAAAATCTGGAACGAAAATAACTTCATTTCCTGAGACATTTGCGGATATCTGCTGGGATTGGGACAACTGTGCTTGAGTCACTTGAGGCTGTCCCACAGCCAAGGGGTTCCTTCCAGAAGTTCGAGAGTTTCGGAGCAGAGTTGGCGTACTTCTCAGCACTGCCGGTTGATTCGGGTTGGCAGTAGTCGAGGTGGATGATGATGACGGGGACAACAGAGGGGTCACCAAGGGTTTCACTATCGACTGTGTAGTCGAGGTCGAATTCCGGATCCGTCGTCGGAAGTCATCCACCGTCACGACCTCCACTTCATGAGATACAGAGCCCAGGGAAGTGTCAACGACATCGAGGAAATCCTGAGTCAAGTACTCGATTTCACCGGTCGCCTCGTTGACGAGAACGGCTTTAAATTCTGAGGACATGATTTAGTCTCCGCGATAAATGGGCACCGATGTAAAATTCAAGAAGCACTAGGCTAAAACTTGCCCAGCTTCCCTCAAGACTAAAACTTGCTCGCATCGCTGTAAATGCCTAGAGTTCAATGCTCACAACAAAAACGTACATACGCCTTTCCGAAAGGACAGACTACTGTGAGGTAGTATGTAAAACAGAAAAGAGAGTAGTGGTCCTATGATTAA
Organism: Pseudobourletiella spinata; assembly: GCA_009870155.1. Lineage (NCBI taxonomy): Eukaryota > Metazoa > Arthropoda > Collembola > Symphypleona > Bourletiellidae > Pseudobourletiella > Pseudobourletiella spinata. The sequence goes on along the minus strand of WJFA01000122.1, from coordinate 44,654 downwards.
TACTACCTTCATGCATACGTATATGTCCCTCGAAGGAGTGGGGATGGTTCGCGTCCTTGGTTTAAATTCTGCCGCCTTTCAGCCGTCTCGTCGAACAAGTAATCACTTCAGTATCTGCCATTAGATGGCAAAGGCATCGCTACAGTTTGAGTGTGATGTTTCCGTAATATTTTGAGTGCGTAGTGTACCTCGCTCACTCTCACATACCCGTCAAATTCCAGTAAATAGCAGCAAGGCCCAAGTAAAAAATTTTGAAAAATAAATCACTGACACTATATTCTACGTAATTGGAAACCCAAATTTCTTGAAACATATTTCAGCTTTTTGCGTCATTGCGCTGTCTATGGGGCGTAAAAATGCGTTAAGTGGGGGGATGGCAATTATTGGACTCATTCAATTGCAGTGTCATCCATAGTGTAATAGTCAGATCGAACTAAATGTTGAGATTTATGGAACATGTTACCCTTCCCTAGCACATACGTACTAACACTGACGCCGTTCGCCCAATTAAGCCTATAATTTTTAGCAGTGCCAATCATCAGACGTGGTAAAAGTTGATTTTTGAGTCATTTCGCAAAATTTTGTAAAAAGTGAATTCCCCAGAATCGATTTTTATGAAATCTCTTTTTCGTATCATTCCGAAACTAGGCTTTATTTGGGCGAACGGTGTCAGTATTAGTACATGCTAGAGAAGGGTAATATCTCCCATAAATCTTAATATTTAGTTGGAGCTGACTAATAGTACACTAGGGTAACCCTCCTATTCAGTACTACGACCTCCGTCAGCCTACTTCGGCGTCAGTGTAAAGTTCGCCTTTGGGTAATTTCATAGCAATCCGGAAGGGTTTGTGCACCAAGGTGATCAATTTTGGAATTCCTCGCAGCGTATGATCCTCCCACCGAGTACTTTACATTTCGCGCTCTGGTTCAGACGTCGGTCCATTTTGGCGGGAAATACGAAATATTTTAAGGGCCTACGGCGAAAAGCGCATAACTCCCGAGCCCGTTGGGCGATTTGAGTCAGGTTTGTTTTAAAAGATAGAGAATTAAATTCTATAGAACGTTGATCTCAGTTTTTTGATATCCTTCATAGATGCCTCAAAATTTCAACCCAAAGATTGAAAAAGTTCAGAATGAAATTCGACTTAATCCAAACTTTCGAAATTGTTCAACTTCTTTTCACAATTTGATTCTCTATATTCTGAAACAAACGTGACTCGAATCGGTCCATGCATCCGTGAGTTATGTACTTTTCGCCGAGGCACTACTGAAGCGTTCGTAATTCACGCATTTATAGTACCGCAACGAAAAGTACATAACTCCCGGATGCATTGACCGATTCGAGTCATGTTTGTTTCAGAAGATAGAGAATTAAATTCTCTATTACGCTCTGAATGTTTTTGGGGTTAGTCACATAGTTCTGTCAAAATTTTGAAAACAAGTTGAACAACTTCGAAAGTTTGGATTAAGTCGAATTTCATTCGGAACTTTTTCAATCTTTGGGTTGAAATTTTGAGACATCTATGAAGGATATCAAAAAACTGAGATCAACATTCTATAGAATTTAATTCTTTATCTTTTAAAACAAACCTGACTCAAATCGCCCAGCGGGCTCGGGAGTTATGCGCTTTTCGCCGTAGGCTCTTAAAATATTTCGTATTTCCCGCCAAAATGGACCGACGTCTGAACCAGAGCGCGAAATATAAAGTACTTGGTGGGAGAATCATACGCTGCGAGGAATTCGGAAATTGAGCACCTTGGTGCACGAACCCTTCCGGATTGCTATGAAATTACCCTTTATTATGATTATGAAAGAAATCACAAGCCCAGCGTCATGAAATCGTTACCAATTGACCCTCCTAAAACCTTTTGACAAGATGCTGAAGCGGAAATTACTCAAGAGCATGCCTACCTAATGATAAATGACTCTTCGCCTCCGTTTCATACAGAAGGTGTTGTAGTCAGCCGTACAACATAGCCATTGGAAAAAATTCAACTGGAGTGGACGTGGATTTTTGCCTTGTCGTCATTACGCTACAATTTTGATTAATACATTGTGGTAGAGCATAGACTAATAGACTGGTGGGCAAGTTTCCACCGCCTTAAAATGCACTTCTAGGAAAGCCGAGAGTGATCTACTTTTCTCATTCCCTCGCTGTCAGATTCTCCTGGGAAAAACGAGAGCCTTAGGATACAGTGTGTGAGCCCGTAACCGGTTCTTTTACGGTCCGCTTTCAGCAAATAAAGTTGGTCCGGTAGCATGTAGGGAAAAAATGGAGGGCGCAACCATTGTGGCGCAAACATATTACAAAATGCATATATTCGCCCCCTTCGTTCCGTATTGTTTAGTAAGCAATGTTTTACTACTTGTAGAGCAGGACGATGCCGACCGAAAGCCACACCCATGAAGATGTAAGCAAACGGGCAAATGGTTTTTCCGTATCCCTCCACGTGAGAAAAGCCACATACGGGCAAGGTATTGACGACCCATGCCAGCGTACCGTCGCGACTCTCTCACGGCACGACTCGCTGTCTGAACGCCGGCCGTGGACCAGACAGACGAAACGGAGGATTTTTACGCTAAATGCGGCTTATTCCATAAAATTTTAGGAAAATAAGTTTAGGGAACAGCGGCGATGGACATTTCAGAATCTAGATGTTTGCAATAGCCTGGTCTACATGGACATTATAGATATTAGATCAAGTTCTTTTGACTGGGGTGCCTTGCGGTTGTTACACACCCTTGCTTTTGACATGTACATTGGTTCTGACTTAAACAGACGCTACATTCAATGGATGGAAAACACAGACGCTATTAAACCTGAGCGAACAAACACTAATAGATTCTACGGGATTCCCTTAGAATGTTCCACTTTTTTTACCTCAGTTCCCAAGCCGTAGGCCAATGTCAGAACATTATGACCATTTGATAGTAAGGACATGAGCTGTAATACCTTTTGTCGGAGCGAGAGTACTGCGGCATAAAAAGTGATTAATTGTTTATAGTCTTTCCAAGTATGCGCTAATACTACTTCGTTGTGCCAGAGTCAGTTCCCTCTCGTTGCCCTACATTGCCCCAGAATTTTATGTTGTACAAAATCTTAATTACGAGCTCCCTGCAGTTTAGCAAGGTTTAGCACCTGTTGTTCCATGGGGAAAATTGTAAAAATTAGAGGAAAAGTTGACTCGCCTAATTTATTGCCTAATTATGTGGCCTAATACGTAGAAACATTTAGCGCTTTAGAGAACAGAATTATTGCTATTTAATTTGCAATGGAGTGACCTAGGCAATACAAAACGCTGAAAATACCTACACAGGTCAGAGTGATGCGTCGCAAAAGCGGATTATCTGTATATTATACTAAAGCATTGACAAGGGTAAATGATGGCTGGCTGGCACGCATTCGTGAAAAAACAGCGTCGCAAGGGTGTCCCGTCCCATATTAATTGAATTTTTGTTCGTAACGCAAGCTATGCATGAATAACTATTCAGGGGAATACAGAATTTTATGAAATGTTCACTTGATTGCACTTGTTCATGACTTTGTGCCCTGAGAACGGAGGGCTCTCAGAACTTGCTCTTCGCCGCACTTACTCAATGTGACTATCACACTTGGCTTGTTAATCTGATTGTAATCTCTTTGTAATTTATTGAAGAATTGCTCTCACGCATGCTTCATTCGTCAATTCATATTGTTTAGCAAATGATTCTTGATGTTATCCGAACACAAGATCTCATTAAAGTATTTCCTGCGAACTTGAACGGAATAACATCATCAGATGGACGATATCTTTATGGCATGTGGTGTCTTCAGTTAGTTGAAACTCAATTTTCCAGCGATCAGCAACTCATCGGGCTTTGCCGGATAATATAAGTGTTTCCTTTGTAATACATGATGGAGGATTGCCAACATCAGCTAATGGGGCATACATAAACCAACATGAGTTTCAACGGACGCGTGTGTTATCAACTTGAACGGAACGGACAAGAAAACAAGTACAGAGCTTACAGGCTTTACACAGTAGGCCCGTCTTGCAATCGGTTTGATTTGGACTACAAAATGTTCCCTCGTTCCCGCGGCACTCCCCGCGTATCTTCGGGTTTTCTCCTAGTTTCTTCAGCCATGTTGGATCCAATTCATCCATCATGGCTTCGGGGTCCCAATCATAAGTGGTGTGAACACATTGACACGTCCGCAGGCTTGGAGTACACCTCAATCCCCGAGACGATGCACAGAGTTTGGCAAAGTTGTCAATGTCCACATCCAGTTCACAGGGCTCGCCATGGTAGAGGATACCGCAAATACTTGCCACCAAAGCTGCTCCCAGTATAATATGAAGGAAAACCGCAGCATTCATTTCTATGCTTCAAATATTAGTATACCGACTAAAGCCTATGTACTGGTATGGGGTCTATCTCCATCTGCATCCGATAGTAGTGCCGGCAGTGCCATGTATTTTGTCAACTTTGTTGTTATTATCATTACCAACGGTGGGATCAACATTCTCATGAATAATTGTTGTTCATGAGAAAGGTCTCGCGGCTGGTAGTAGTTAAACTGCAGCAGTATTACATGCCGGTTTATTACACCACGTAGTACCGTCCTAGCAAATCATCCGTCACCACTCAGTGAGACCTTTCAGCCCAAGACTTCTCCATCCTCTGTGAAACAACCGTACCGCTAATCGTCAATTCATAAGATTCGGCCCTTACCTACTCATTTTGGGTTTAAACCATTTAGTAGAATAGCATTTTACTCTGCGTTCACTTGCATACGTACTCTGGAGTTCAAATTTTGGGAAAACACCGCAAATAAATGAGATTTTTCCATTCTCATCAGACTTTTTTTACAATAAACGTTTAATTGTAGCTTTCAGTTCCTGACGCCCCCACTAATTACGACGCATTCATATTAATTGCACTTTACTCAGTATTTAACGGTTCTTCTGCAGCAGCAGCTATCATGCTAACGCCTAAAAACTTGACCATGTGGTCCATTGACTTGAGATTGTAACTCCATTGTAACTTTGTAACTTAAGATGTGGTGCCACCCCATCAGCTAAACAAGTTCCACGCCGACGTGTTTCCCGATGAGACCTGGTGTAACCACGCCAAATGAGTTTTATTTTAGTGAGATACGATCTCTATACTTTTAGCTACAGGGTAAAGGTCAATAAGAGCTTGAAATTGCAAACTACCAATCAAAATCTTCTTTACTTTGTACAAGGTTTGGTTATTACATTACACTACACAATAACACAATGTATATTGCTCTCACACCATACGCCGTGTGTTTGTAGTTGAGATTATATGTGTGCTGTTTTTCCCTTTTAATAAGTGGGAAAATATTCCGGATGTTTGTGAATGTGCTTTTGCAACTCGTAACATCCAGCCCCGACAGCAATAAAATCCATCTAAACCATATGTGATTGAGCCAGGGCAAGGACCCATTCAGGGATATCCAAATTAGGAATTATTCTAATGAGCTTTCGCTTTTGATTATGAAAAGAGGGAAATAGTGGCGGTGAAGCCCACACACTGATTTTTATGCACAATAGAAAGTGAGACGTTTCGGGGGAAAATAGTAACAGGAATCATATGTAATTTTTAAATCTCTATAACGAGTTCCCATTGCATTTTTCATGAGCCGACCGAGGCTCCTCGCGTCAAAGTTGTTACAGAAATTACACATGTTCGACTTCTTATTCTATGATTCATTGTGTTTCAAAGTATAAACGCACATCAATTATGATTACGACGCTCCCGCCTTGAACTGTCTTTTTTTTATTCCCACCAAAACTGTGGTGATGATACTTAATTGCCCCACATCTGTATGGTTTACTAAGGAATTACCACCCTGACACTTATCGGATCAAATGGTGGGCACAGAGAGCGTATACAGTCTACCTTTATTATTATTATTCTTTGACGTCGGATCCAAGGTTCATGCGTGTGAATTGCATTATGTAACTTCCAGTAGAGCTAAGAGTTAGAATCAAAGTTGATTTTTTCTTTAGTTATTTGTTGTTGTTGAAGACATTTTCAGAGACGTAGGATGGTCTACTCCGGATACATCGGGTTCATTCCGATTCTGATGTTGACGTAATATTGACGACGGTCGACTCTTTTTCTTCAATCTCCCACTGTGAACACTTTAGGGAGGAAGTCATTAATGGTGCAATTATTTTTTACCGCCGTTGGAAAAAGTATTTTTGATAAGCCTTTGGAGCGGCAGCTTCAGTGGCTTGGAGCGTGGTGTATTGTAATGGAATGGGGATGAAGCTGTTCCCGTGCGAAAGCTAACGCACTTACAAATTCTTTTAGTTTATTTACAACTTTGACCTGTGAGTACGCGGTGGAGGACGATTTAAGAGTGCATATGTGACCTCCTATGAGCCTATGGCTCGCTGCAAAAAGAAAAATAATACACTGTATGCAGGGAAATTAGTGCGAGGCCAGTGGGAAAACTTATAATATGCCCAGGTGTAATGACAGTTTACTCGCTATTTGTTTGAGGAAATTCCATTATTGTAAGCCACAAGTTTATTTTGCTCAATTCCAATCAGGTGCAATCTTCTGTCGCATTCTGAACTAGTGATAACAATGTTATGATTCGGGTTAAGGTGTACTATCAGGGTATTCTATTTATTTACGAGCACCTTTTTTAAGACAATCTTCGGTGAGTTAAACTAAAAAATGACGTACGCTAAACAAGAAATATGCATATTGTTTCTTTATAATGAGTAAACAAATAACAAGAAACAATAAGTAAAGTACGAAAGTAAAAATCACACAAAGAAAGTAATCACACAAAAAAGGCAAGTTTTTACAAAAAATGACTCATTGATTGATTAGGAAAATCCATGACAGCAATTAAATTCCGTATTCACGCAAAATGGAGTAGACAATCAATGTGCGACCAAATTATTTTCTCGCCGTAATAACAACTAAATTTCCCGCCTTACAGATTTGTTGTATCTACCGGCTTACCTGCAAAGTTAAAATTAATCACTTAAAAGTACATTTTAAATCATACCAGCTATACAAATTCATATAAAACATTTTCGTATATTTTCAAATTAACAATAATGTGCTTTGGATCTGCGTGGTTTTCGCGGGGAAACATAGGAAACAATTTGGAAGGAAGAGATGAGGGTTGCTGAAGAGCTTGATAAGAAAAATGCATCATTTTGGCCACTGTAATCTTGATTGGTAAATGCAACTGTCTCTGACGCATGCGCCGAATTTAATGGAAAACTGCAACCGTGAAGTTTGAGTCCATAATTTACTATAGGAATCCATCGGTTTAGTTCACACAGGAAAATGTCATTCGGGGCTAATATTTATGTATACAAACGTGTCAGTGCGCGTGTCAATTAAGCTCATTGCATGAATACATGACATAAGTGGAGGTTTTTTGTTAAAGTTGCCAGTACTAGTTGTACGCGGACATGGTATGACTAGCAGCTGCGAGGCCGTCAAAGACGGCGTTATACACCTGGAAGCATCATCATGTATGTCATTATCCCTCTGTGCCACCTTCGTATATTGACATCCGGTGGTGATGAAAGGATCAAAAAAGTACTAAAGTCAAGAGGCGAGAAACTATAGGATGAGAATTCCCACCCACTCTACCTCACAGCGTATGCCTACAGGGTTTAAAATTATCCCTACAACTTTATTCCCACTCGGTATCATACTAGCGGCCGCCGCACTTTTCCATCATTTCCAAGCAGAGCTCTCTGCGCTTAACTGCAACCAACGGTTCGTCTCACCACTCTCAACGTCTCAAAACGCTTCTGCTGATCGTCACACTTGGAAAATTCATTCGGGTTGTGCGAGTACATAACTCAGAATGAATCATTTGTGCATTCAAAAACTACCGACTTTCCAAAGAATTTACACAGCACCCGTAAGTGCTCCCAGGTTTCAACATGGTGAGCATTCATTTTTGGTCTATTTTCTGAAAAACTACCGCATCTTGGTTCCAGGCCGGAGTGAAGTCATGGCTACGCAGTCTCTACCAGACACCAAGCAATTGGACAGGGAACACCAAGGTGGTGGACTCTGCTGGGAGGACCCGGGTGGGTAAATATGACATGTACATGGGGCCCATAGTGATAAGCGGGATCTCGGGCAGGTTCCCCAGCTGCGACAACATGGACCAGCTCAAGGAGAGTCTTCTCAACGGGATTGAGATGACGACGGATAAGAAGCGCTGGCTCACCGACAGTCACCCCAAACGCTTCGGCCTCATCGATGTCATGGATAAATTCGACGCGGGGTTCTTTGGGTTTGCTCCTCGTCAAGTAAATCAGATGGATCCACAGTCGCGCATGCTTCTCGAAGTGGTTTTTGAAACGATTGTGGACGCGGGTGAGCAGAAATCAATGGCTGTACTCATCAACATTACACCATTACGCGACATCAAACATGAGTGTCAACGAGGTTACACCAATTTATAAATATGTGGTTCCATATATTAGGACTGAATCCGAATCAAGTTCGCGGAACCAGAACCGGGGTATTTGCAGGAGCCGTGGGAGGTGAGGCCATAGACTTCAACGTTCTCCGTACAAACAGGGATAATGCAGGTTACATCGGGCTGTCCCTGGCAAATTTCATGATCCCTGGGAGACTTTCCTATGCGTTTCACTTGATGGGCCCCTGCCTTCACGTTAGCACGGCCTGCTCCTCCAGTTTCTCCGCCCTGGAAATTGCTGTGAACAGCATCCGCCTGGGGGCTTGTGAGGCGGCCATCGTGACGGGAAGTTGCATCCACCTCAACCCACAGACTCACTTGGATTTGATGGCAGTTAACGTCCTAGCTGTGGATGGGCGGTGCAAGGCCTTTGATGAGAGTGGTATGTAAAGCCCAATTACTTTACTACACTACTTCTCCTCAGTACAAGCTTGTCATTTTAGATAGTCCAACATTTTCATAATGAGCATATACGTTGGAACAAATTCAACTTCCCAAATTAAGATGAGCAGATAGACTGCAGAGTAGCCTTTGGTCTGTTAAAGACGCGTGGACGGCACACATGCTGGCCAGCGTGAGGCGTGTGAAGTGTGGGAATCTCATTAATTTCTTGTCTCACAGCCGATGGCTTCGCCCGGAGTGAAGCCGTCGTGGCCGTCATGATCCAGAAAAAAGGGGATGCGCGGCGCAACTACGCCACTATTCGGAACATCCGCTCCAACTCGGATGGTTACAAAGCCGAGGGAATCATGTGCCCGGCTGGCCGAGTGCAGGAGATGCTTCTGCGGGAAACTTATGAGCAGGCAGGGATTGACCCGGGTCAAGTTTCTTACATCGATGCTCACGGGACTGGGACAGTTCTCGGGGATCCGCAGGAACTACAGACGATTTCCAATGTATTTTGCAAGACGGAATCTCGGAAGAATCCCCTTCAGGTTGGCTCCGTCAAGACGAACATGGGTCACTCCGAGTCCGCTGCGGGGCTCTGCAGTGTTGCCAAGTCTATTGTAGCCATTCAGACAGGTCAGATCCCGCCGAGCCTTCACTTTAAGAAACCCAAGCCGGAACAGGAGAAAATCTTTGATGGCTCGATCAATGTGAGTAAACAGTTTTCTAATATATAACTATCCATATTTATTTCACTTTATTTTTCCAGTTTAACCCAACAAACAATTTTTTAAAAATTTTTTCATACATCAGAGGCTATCATTACGCTTCTTTATCATTCTAGATCGTGACGGAACTCACCCCATTCGACCGCGGCCTGATCGGCATCAACTCTTTTGGAATCGGCGGGACGAATACTCACTTGATCATGGAGCCGGGTGCGGTACAGGAGAGTCCGAAATTGACTGAAGACTTGCCGATTCTAATCCCTTTTGCCGGAAGGTCCCAGGATAAAGTGGAGGAATCCATCCGGCAAGCCACAATCCATGCTCGCAATCCCGAGTACGCCGCTCTGCTCCAATCCATTTACAGTGAAAACATAGCCGGCTACGGTTACCGTGGTTACGGGCTCCTCAAGCCCGGTGAAACAGAAAGCATAATATCAACGGAGCCGTACAGTGCCAGCGACCGCCCAGTTTGGGTCATCTTTCCAGGAATGGGCTCCCAGTTCAATGAGATGGGTAAGGAGGTCATGAGGGTGGAACCCTTTGCAGAGTCGATTGAGAGGTCAAAGGTCACCCTCAAGAATATTGGTGTCAACTTGGACGAGCTCCTCCAGCCGAACAACAAGGCCATATATGACGACATTCACCTCGCCGTCCTGTCCATCACTGCCGTTCAGATCGCCCTCTATGACACGATCCGGTCTGTGGGCATATCCCCGGAGGGCTTCATTGGCCACTCCACTGGTGAATTCCTCTGCGCATACGCTGACAACTGTTTCACCGCCGAGGAGACACTTCTCGTAACGGATGCTCGAGGCCGGGCCTTCAAGGAGGGCCACAAGATCGTTGGAGGAATGGCCTCCATTGGACTGTCCTGGGAAGAGGTGAAGCTGAAATGTCCACCTGATGTAGAACTTGCCTGCAACAATGCCGCAGCGAACGTGACCGTCTCCGGGCCCGTGGAGTCTGTGAACAAGTTTGTGGCGCAATTAAAGGGTGAGGGGGTCTTTGCCACGGCCGTGAACTCATGCGGCATCGCTGCTCACAGCGTTCACGTTCAGCATGCGGGGGATTTACTCATGAAGTACCTCCGGAACATCATCTCAGACAAACGGCCCCGAACGGAGCGGTGGATCAGTACCTCGATCCCGGAGAAGGACTGGGGAACCCCATTGGCGGAGGCTGCATCCCCGGAGTACTTTGAAAATAACTTGAAAGCTCCGGTTTTATTCTATGAAGCCTTGCAGCATGTTCCACCGCGGGCGATGGTGATAGAGAATTCACCCAAGGGCTTCTTCCAAGCCATCTTGAAAGAGACGGCTCCAAAGGATTGCGTTCATGTCGCCCCCATGAGCGTCAAGGCAGAGGATAAACTTACTCACTTTTACGACTCTTTCGGCAAGGTTTACATCTCCGGAGTGGATGCGGATCTGAGCAAGCTGTACCCAGCTGTGAACTTCCCCGTGTCCGCGAACGTCCCCTGCATTTCCCCACTAATTCAGTGGGATCACGAGAACACATTCAAAACGCACGTCATCACGTACCCTATGGTAAGTTCCTCCGTTTCAACTGAAAACGACGGAAGTGAGAGTCTATGTGACTAGCCAAGGATGTGTTAATATAGGATCTAGGAGCAGAGACGACAATGGACCTTCAGGATCCCCGCTATGCCTTCATAGCTGGGCACAAGCTGGAGAACCGAGTCCTCGTCCCCGCCACAGGGTACCTCGTCCTGGCCTGGACACACTTGGCCGAAGTCATGGGCGTTCCCTACCAGGAATTCCCGGTTTTATTCACCAATGTTGTCCTCAAGCGGGCCACCATGATCACGGAGAAGAGACCCGTCACACTTATAACAACGGTCCTACACCGATCCGGGGATTTCGAATTCACCGAGGATGGAGAAGTCATTGCACACGGTCACATCCAGCGCTTGCCTGAAGGGATGAGCTCTAAGGTTCTGACCAAAGTCCAACCGGAGGACAAACTACCTTCAGATTATCTCCCCTTGAATCAGGATGACATTTACAAGGAGTTCCGTCTCCGCGGCTACAACTATTCGGGTTTATTCCAAGGGATCAAGACCATCGATAATCAGGGTGGGTAATACTGTGCAATGTTGTCGAAGTTGTGATAGATTTGAGAATCTTGAGTTCTAACAATGTAATGGTTTACAGGACGATGGGCTGAGGTGGCTTGGCAAGATAATTGGACGAGTTTCTTGGACACTGTCCTCCAAACTTCCATTTTACGGACAACACAGAGGAATCTGGCTTTGCCAGTGGACTTTGACCGAATCATCATCGATCCAACGGAGTTCCTGAAACACGTTGCGGAGCCCAAGGATGGGGAAGATGGTAAGAGATTGTTGTAGTAGGCACAAAGAATACTAGTAGGCACTCAAAAACCTACAATTTTCAAACGGTGTGGTAATTATTGAATTTTCTGGATCAGTTCCGAAGACCTTGGTCGTCCTATCCCAAGACATGAACAAAGTGTACTGTCCCGGCATTGAGATCAAAGGACTGAACGCCACCATTGTAGCTCGTAAGGGTCAGCGCGGAAACTTGGCCTATGAGAAGTACACCTTCTCTCCCTTCCATGACACCTTGGCAAGTGACTTTGCTGGTACTCTGTCCGAACTTGTGGATCTTGTCCTGGAGAACAACCGTACAAAGGAGCTCAAGGTCATAGATGTGTTCACCAAACAAGAAAATTCCATGGCAGAGCTCTTCCAGACTGTCATGAGGCTCAAACCGTTGCGTGAGGTATGAGTTTGTGCATCCGTATCAGTTATTAAGTTTATGAATGCATTTGACGGCTATCGGTAATTTTCTCGGAAACTTTTTTAGAGTGACGTCCGAATGATGACACTTACTAGTGAGGCTGAGCTGCTGGATGACAAAATGAAGCAGCACGGGAGCTTGGTGACCAAGGACACAATAGAACAACTCGTACCGGACGTGGCCAGCGATCTCATTTTCCTCGACGATATATCCCTGCTGGAAGCAACGGCCAAGACCCTCAAACCCCAGGGTTTCCTCATGACAACAACGGAAAGTTCCATCCCTGTCATCTGTCCGGAGGGACTCGGCGTTATCGCTAAGAAAGATATGGATGGGAAGTCCATTATGATGTTAAGGAAGGTATGCGACTGGCCCATAAAACCTTTGTCAATCACATCAACGTTGAGCATTTTTGGATGTCAAAGACTAACTTACAACTGGGTTTTAGATGCACTCGGAGGCCAAGGATGTTTCTCACATTGCCGTAAACTCGGACACGTTCGACTGGCTCGTTCCACTCAAGTCCATGCTAGGAGCTCCACCGAAGGAAAACGGTCGCGTTTATATCACTTCTGAAGAGAACCCCACGAGCGGAATCCTCGGGCTGGTCAATTGTCTTCGTCAGGAGGAAGGCGGTGATCGGATACGGTGCATCTTCAGTCCGAACAAGAAACTCAACCTAGATTTTAGCCAGCCGGATGCTGACCTTCAAGTCATCCTCGAAAAAGATCTGGTCATGAACGTTATCAAGAACGATCAACTCGGTACATACCGGCATATTCCGCTCGAGGCTGAAACTGCGGGCGTGACCAAAGAGGTAGAGCATGCATATATTACGACCATCACACCCGGGGATCTCTCCACCCTCCGCTGGGTCGAGTCCCGCCTCTGCAACTTTGACCGGGACAGCAAACTGAACCCAAGTGCGACTGAGGAGCTCTACCGCGTGGCGTACGGAGCCATGAATTTCCGGGATGTCCTCCTCGCCACAGGAACAATTCCGATCGACCCACGAGGGAGCTACAAGGATGCCTACATGGGCTTCGAATTCTCCGGCTTTGACAAGAATGGGAAACGTGTGATGGGGATGACGACGACAAAGGCGCTTGCCACTCATGTTGTTGCTCCAAAGAGATTCGTGTGGGAATGCCCGAGTCATTGGACTTTGGAGGAGGCTGCTACCATCCCCGTAGTCTACGGCACCGTCCTCTACGCCTTTCACATTCGAGGACGAATCCGACCCGGCCAGAAAATCCTCATCCACGCTGGGACGGGCGGAGTGGGTCAAGCCGCCATTTCCGTTGCCCTTCATCACGGCTGTGAAGTTTTCACCACTGTGGGAACTGAGGAGAAGAGGGCAATGATCAAGGAAAAGTTTCCACAAATCCAGGATGACCACATCGGGAACTCGCGAGATACGAGTTTCGAAGAGCAGTTCCTCAGTGTTACTAAAGGTAAAGGTGTGGACGTTGTCCTCAACTCCTTGGCCGATGATAAGCTCATGGCTTCCGTCCGATGTTTGGCCATCAACGGGAAGTTTCTGGAGATTGGGGTCTACGATGCCTACAAGAACACGCCACTTGGAATGCGAGCCTTCCTCAAGAACATCGAGTTCCACGGTATTGAGCTGTACCACCTGTTCGAACAAAGTGAGGATCAGGAGACGTTCATACGGTTGATGAACGAGGGAATCAGTACTGGTGCCATCCGACCGCTCCCACGGCACGTTTTCGAAAAGGATCAGATCGAAGAGGCATTCCGGTTCATGGCGAGCGGGAAACACGTTGGGAAACTCCTCATCAAGGTCCGGGATGAAGAGAAACCGAATGAGAAGGTGACGGTGTCCGCTTTGGGCCGTTGCTACTTCCCCAATGACAAGACCTACATTATTGTAGGAGGGTTGGGAGGTTTGGGCATGGAGGTTGCTGATTGGCTAGTCAGTAGAGGAGCGCGAAATCTAATTCTGACCTCCAGGTCCGGTCTCACCACTGGCTACCAATCATTATGTCTGAGGAAGTGGACTGAATTGGGCGTGAGGGTTGAGACCCCATCTATTGACCTGTCGGATTTTGATGATGCGGAAAAGTTTTTGAAACAACTTTCCACCACTCATAACGTCGGCGGGATATTTAACTCCGCTCTGGTAAGCTAGTTGGGCTTTAAATTTGAGAAGGACCATGTCTCACAACTTGAAATTGAATGTGTATTTGTCACAGGTTTTGAAGGATGAGACTATCGAGAATCTAACCATCGAAGACTTCCAAGAAGTGTGCGATCCAAAGGCAACAGTATCCAAGAATCTGGATACCCTGTCTCGCAAGTACTGTCCAGACATGGACTACTTTGTCGTCTTCTCCAGTGTGGCTTGTGGGCGAGGAAATGCATCTCAAACCAACTATGGGTATGCCAACTCGGTGATGGAGCGGATCTGTGAGAATAGGAAAGCGGACGGTCTGCATGGTCTGGCCATACAGTGGGGGGTTCTGGGCGAAGTGGGTGTGGTGGCGGAGAAGTTGTTCAAGAATATGGACGGGACGGAAGTGTTCGGGGGTACTTTGCCCCAGAATGTGGACTCTTGTTTGGAGGTGTTGGACGCAGCGATGCAGCAGGACAACCCGGTGTGCTCCTCCATCGTTGTGGCGGAGAAGGGAAAGAGGAAGGGGGATAAGGCCGGTCTGCTCCAGCGAATGATCAAGATTTTCGGCATCAAAGATCCGGAGAATTTGAGCAACGATAAGAAATTGGTGGAGCTTGGAATGGACTCCTTGATCGGAGTAGAACTAAAGCAGACTTTGGAACGAGATTATGACATGCCAGTAACCAAAGAGCTCCTGCTGTCTCTGACTATTGGGGACTTGAAGGCCATCGATGCCGGAACTTTCTCAGGAGAGGAAATGGCGAAGAGGACTGTGAGTTCGGATGGAATTCTCCCTGGAGTTATACTCCCATTCAACTTGCACGAGGATTGTTTGGTCAAACTGAAGACAGGAGCTGCAGCTGGGGCACAGACACCGCTATTTATTGTTCACGGGGTAGAAGGCAGTGCGGATATCTTCCTCCCTCTGGCCGAGGCGCTCAACACTGACGTTTACGGCTTCCAGTACGGATCATTCACAGAGATTGTAGATGTGCCCGAATTAGCCAGATACTATATCCAGGTAAGTCACGTGAGCCAGCTATGGCTATGTTCTGCACAGGAATGAGAAAGACTATTGAAAGTGATTTGCTTCTTAATTTTATCCCCATTTCCCCTGCATATTCAGGAAATGAAGGACGTGCAAGCCACAGGGCCGTACAAAATCGCGGGTTACTCCGCTGGTGGCTCAATTGCCTACGAAATGGTGATGCAATTACAAGAAAATGGAGACGAGGTCACGGACTTGATTTTCCTTGACGGATGTCCCAAATGGGAACAGCCTGGTAATCCAAATATTCCAAAAATGATGACAGTGAGTCTTGCTGAGTCCAAACAGCTGTTCGAGAAACTCGGCGAAACTGAGAAACAGGTAATTCCTTCCGCGTTTCGCAAACAATAAATTCTGACCCTATAGGAGCTCATGTAGCTCAATGCTTGCTGTTCTATACCTTCCAGAAATTCAAAGAAGCCGTCACGGACGATTTGGACAGGAATACGGAGTTGTTCATTGAAGCCCTGAGTGCAGCAAGGATTCACGACTACTCCAAAATGCAGAAGAGTGTACATATGTATCTACAGTTCACTCACGCCGTCGCAACATATGAGCCACGGAAGCAGTATCACGGGAACGTAGTTTTAATCAAAGCCAAAGAGAAGTCTGCCGTCTCAGAACTAATTGTTGATGAACATTACAACGTCAAAACGGTAGCTAATCGTACTCTGTAGTTTCTAGACTTCGATGTAACCAAAGTAAAATATACAACTGTGCTTTTTTTCGGAATTTTTTCAGTGTTGCCTGGGCAGCTACAGCGAGTACGAAGTTGAGGGTGATCACGAAGGTTTCTTAAGCGCGTCATTAGTGAACCAAACAGCCGAGATTATAAACAAACTTTTATAATTTAATATTGTTTTCCATTTCAAAAGATTTATATAAGAGTACTATTTCGACCGAAGAAAACTCTGCGGTGATGATTAATAAATTTTATTTAGTAACAATTTTCCCTTGTAGGTACCCACAACAATACTCATGCGAACACTCCACATGCAATTGAACCCATCATTTTCTCCACGTGTGATAATTTTCAGGCTTATACAACAACGAAATTGAGCAAGATTTATTTAAAACTAAGTGCAACAAATTAACAGGAACTGGAAAGAGCAACTAATCAATTGTAGTCTCCTCATTCGAGCATGAAATATAAGCTACGCTACAATCCGCATATCGCTCGAAGTCCTCCGTCTGGTAGTTATTTGCAACTACAGTGAATTCTCCCTTTGGCAAGATAACTAGATTTGTTCGGCTGACAACATCATTCTTTGCTCTGTTTCTCTTTGGTCGGCTGTACCTCACCTCTTTCAGCCCCTTTACATCAATCCTGACGACGGTTGCGTAGCCGAATTCTCTCCTACATAGCGCGGCTGCCAACTGATCGGACCACTCATGACTGCAGTACGGGTGCCAGTCGTTCTTAACCCGGAGAAGTACGAATCCGCTATATAAGGCAGTCGTTCTGCAACATAAAACATCTGCTCAGTAATAATTAAAACCAGCCCATGAGCCTTTGGGGCAGTGGCCGTGATATGCATTTAAATTGTAACTCGTATATGACATCACAAAACTTGGGCAGATTGTGACTACCTCCCACCCTGCTATCGCCATTTTGTCGCGTACTCATATTCACACCAGGTGATCAACTGTGATTGGCCCACGACGTCACACATCCCTTGCGATACATGGAGTAGAAGCAGTCTCATGTTCCAAGCCCAACTAATGGCATACATATGCCCATCACCTGCACCTCACTCTGCCTTACATTGCAGTTAAGTTAAAACGCTTGACAAAAACTTTGAGCTCAAATTTATGGAGCCTGGATTGCTTGTTTTAAATGCCTCGTTCTGTAAGTGAAAACCCACAAAAAGTCCTCAGCAACTTTCTCACTTGTTCTCAAAAAAATTGTCCAAACGTTCGCTCAAGGCCACGCAGCGTTCTTCATCCTCAGCGTCCTTGCAGTCCTGTTTTCCGTCACAGCGAATGCTCTCATTACCATGTACGCAAGCGTTTCCGGCTGATTCCTTTCCCACGTGGGGATGAGCTTGAATTGAGGCTACTGATTCAAGTTCCCTCCACTTGTTTGATGACTCTAATTACAAGAAATTCAGCTTGATTTAGTGACCCAGAATATTGAAAATGTCACGAAAGTGTTTCGTTTACAGTTACGACCATCCTTAGTTTTGAGATCCAATTGGGAATGGTATTGAGGCCTTTGCAACAGTAATTCCTGTAGGATGCAATACGGGGACTTACCGGTTGTATTAAAGTAGAACATTATAATTGCCGAGAGAACAGAAATGAGCACTATTATGACGGCTAAAACAACGAGGTAGCGGGTATAAGTGTACCATTTTTCATTCCGACGAACTCGTTCCCGGTCCATGGCTTCAAGTTCCTCTGCCGAACTCCTGAATAGTCGAGGAGGAATCCAGGTTCGTTTGAACAAAAATCCTCGAATACTCATATTTATGCTAGACACGGCTCACTTCCAAATCTAAAATGTGGTCTCCTTGGAATTGAAAGAAAAATGTTTTGATATTACCCTCCGCATACTGCTGACTGAGAGTAGTAACTTACGATTGGTAGGATTTAAAGTTTGTACCGAATATATTGTGATAAGTTCAGGTGGACGATGCAAATCGACTCACTATTCATATACGCTTAAAAGTACACCCAAACATCGTAGAAGCAAGAAACCTTATTTCGTTAACAATATTCTGATTCGACAGATATTCTGCATATCATTCTAATTTGGTCAGTCAGCCAGTCCGAATCATATATCACTTTAGCTATCATTTGTAGTCACTGCCGTCGTCTTTTTATTCAAACACAATCGTCCGTATCGGAATATACATAACTCCCTAGCATTTAAGAATGAATGCATCACCAATACAAGGCATTTAAATAAATCTTAATGTAGTGTAATTTTTTCATCAATTTTGCACATCAGTGGGTGACTGTGGAGCCTGCAAAAAACCTCTGATCTGTTGGATAACAGTGGGGCCTCACACCCCACCGCCTCCACCCCCACGACCTCCCCCCAGAAAAACCGTGGGGCAGTCAACCCCGTGGCCTCCCCCCCCGGGTGAACCGTGGGGCGGCCAACCCCTCCTCTGGCTTCCCCGCGGGAGAATCGTGGGGCGGCAAACCTCTCCCCTCTGGCTTCCCCGAAGGACCTCCAAGGAAGTCTATCCTCTCTGGAGGCCAGAGGCGGACTCCGACACGCCCAGGGGTTGCTCCCAAGCCAATCCAGAAGACTCATGGAGTCCTCTGGCGTCCTCGCCGGCTTCCCTGGAGGATCTCAAGAAGAGGTAAAGATTTAACCTGGCGTTTAACTTCGTGGCGTAAGGCAAAATGCAAACGTTTAATTTTCCGTTTATGAATCCAATTGTCGGTAAATAATTGAAAATAATTTTTTGAAAAATGTTTACTTTTTTAAGGAATTGAAAATCTGAAGGATTTTTGTAAGACTTCAATGAGGCACCATTTTTTTAAAAGCCTCCAAGGGAAAAACCTTGGATGCATTGAAATCCTTGAGGGGAACCCCATGTTGTCATGCCCCATTGCGTGCTCTGAAGTCAAGCTCTTGGGATGTTGGGTTGGGACTTAAGGTAGCACCAAAAGGGATGCACACTGATCAAAGGGGGAGCAAAAGACCTATTAAACACGCTATTGCGCATGACTTTGCGCCGTCCCGTTCAGGGGTTACGGGCAGGAAAGATCACCCTTTACGCCAATGTTAAAATAGCAAGTGGTTTTTACCACATGTCATAACGCGGGAACTAGTCGTCCGATTTGGATCACCATGGTACCGCACAAATACTTAAAGCCTCAGCTTTCGATTAAGACTACCATCATTATTCTGCGTTGAGGCGTTCGGGCACCAGGGGAAAACCAAATGTGACATATCATTTTGGGACACCCTGTACATTAATCATACTGAACTAATAACCCAGTGAAAACAAAGTTCAAAAATGTTTTCTGGTTGATGAGGAATTCAACGCACAAATGTTGGCGACTGGAGAACCAGGGAGCTTCCGTCCGTCGGACCAATAAAGAGCGCATTTGGAAACACTCTTTCACTTGTCCAACGTTGGATTCCAGTTTTTCCCGTGTTTACGCCGCGTTCAGCTTACGCTGCTACGGCAACGGAACACGACCGGGCATACTTAAAACTGGGTTAGGAGCTCGACACATTCGATCTGTGTTAGTTATGCCTCATAAATGTCTAAAGTGCAACTAGTGTTGGAATCAATTTTTTAGCTGAGGATATCACAAAATGGGTACTCCTATTTTGTATTTAAATTTAGGCCACAAAATCCTTCCTGGCCGAGTGACCATTGGGTTGTACGACGGGAAGTTACCGTATTTAACAGCAGCTACCAACGGGGAGCGCGTAATTGTTGATTATTTAATTGATAAATAACTTAATGTCGCTTTGTTTTTGTGTAATGTGTTCTTGAATTCGACTTTCTGAACAGATACTGTTGCTGGAGCTCCTAAAACCTATATCACAGTCCAAAGGCCGTCAAGTTGGAGCAGTGGTGGAGGATATCACATTTTTAAATATAAATCAACCTATTACATGCCTCAAATCCGGTCCTCTGCTCCGAAATTCTGACCGTAGTTTCCTTTTTGTTGGAACATTGACTAACATGTTTGGATACGATGTGGAGAATAACAAAGATTTGTTCTACAAAGAGGTCAGCCATACATTACGATGGCAGATTAACAAAATCTTTTTGGTTTTCGATTTTCTCGAAAATTCAGCTTAGCAAAAATTACGTAACCGTACCCACGTGCTACGCCAAATAAATTGGCCGAACACAACTTTCCCAATCGACCATTTTCTGAATTAGAGATTTTCCACAGCAATTGGTAGAATCCAAATTACAAAAGTACTATATTAAGTGATTTCGAGAAATTGTCTTTCGGTAAATCATCGGATTGCGGAACTGGGTTCGTATATTCGTAGCATGCAGGCTCGGTTAAAGTTCGGTAAAAGAAGTGTTCCAGCATCGACACTTTATCATTTCAATTTCCTCCATTTCCTTCCTTTTAAAACGTTAGGTAGTGGACGGCGTGAATGTGATTGAGATCGGGAAGCTAGGAAACATGCCCACTGAAGATCCCGTTGCCATCGCTGGGGGAAACTGCTCACTCCAGGGGTTCGACTACGAGGGCAATGATGTTTTTTGGACAGTAACTGGTGATAATGTGGGTGCTATTGCGTTGTGTGACTTTGACAACGACGGGATCAATGAGGTATAGCTTTGCTTAATTTGCCCATCAGCTTGAAGGAAATGAAGGTTTCACTAATTACAAATAAAACCATATTTTTGTTTAGATGCTCGTAGGTTCTGACGATTTTGACATCCGTATATTTAAAGGCGATCAAATAATTGGAGAAACAGCAGAGACGGATGCCATTACGCACATTTCCCATTTGACCTCCAGTATTTTTGCCTACGCTCTCGCTAACGGAACCATTGGAGTATATGATAGGCTACAGCGCCTGTGGAGAATCAAGGTTTGAAATCCGTTGGCATTTCTGTACCACAGCGGACTGCTTCAAGCATTGCTGTTGGCTAACGTCATGCTTGCACTTGCTAATAGGTGGAACACATGTAGTAACCAATGCATAATCTAGTCGTCATTTTACGTGTTGATAACAGTCCAAAAATCATGCTGTCTCCATTTGTGGCTACGACTTTGACGGAGACGGAAATCCGGAGCTTGTGACAGGCTGGAGCAACGGAAAGCTTGACATTCGAAATATCAAAACTGGGGAAGTAGTTTTCAAGGACAACTTTTCAAGTGCCTTGGCTGGAATCTGCTGTGCAGATATTCATCAGGACGGTCGCATACATTTGGTCTGTGTCGACGTTGAAGGAGAAGGTTCATGCTGAGTTTGATTTATTAACTGATTTTTCGGTTACCAGATTACAAAGTACGTGAAAATTTGGTTCACTCTTTCAGTGCGTGTTTATAAGCCGTCGGAGGGTAGAGCTCAAAACATTTCACCAAACGTAGAGCAGGAAGCAATTCGGGAGCTGAGCATTAAGAAGCACCACCTGCTTTTGGAATTAAGAAACTATGAGGTCGGAAGATTCAAACGATCTCCTGGTGTGGGAGAAGCTCCCAACCTTATTTCCGAGCGGCAACGTAGCGTTGGTGCTATTCCTGTACGACATTTTTTCAGTCAAAAGTACTAACTAACTGCACATGAGGTGATTAGTTATGATGTAAAACTTTTTTCAGACGCACACGCAGCTTCAGACTGCATTTGCAATCAACATGGGCAGTGAGGACAAAATAGTGAGTTGAATTATTGTCATTTTCAAAACATTCTATGCAGAAATGAGTCATACATAATGCAAAATTTTGACAGCCACATATTGAAATATCTCTGTCGACCAACAATGACACCGTCATTAAAGCAGCGCTCATATTTGCTGAGGGGATTTTCCAAGGAGAATGTCATGTAGTTCACCCTCAAACTGAGTTGCTTCATTCGAAGATAACAGTCCCGCTGATGCCTCCCAAAAATGTGGTTGTAGATCTCCACATTAAGGTTTGTTCATAATTTTTAGTTAAATTATTAGTTTTTTGGTCACATCGTCATGGAGATAAACTGCGGTAGCACGTATGCTCATGTATCTTTTACCTTCTGCAAATTGATCGGGATTCAGGATAACAAATATTATGATCAAATTCCAGGCCTACGTCGGTTATAAGGATAGCAAACACTTTCATGTGTTTGAAATGACACGCCAGCTCCCAAGATTTGCAATGTATGCCCTATGCAAGGACGATCAGCGGTCAAGCGGGGAAGACATTACAAGTTATGTCAAGCTGCCCATCAATGAGCGACCTTCACGGGTAATAAATATTTTCTGTGCTCATGTCCGTAGCTCAATTAGTTGGACGAAGTATAAAGTATGATGAAATGATTTCGTCCCAGATAATGATGTGGTTGAACCAAAACTTCCTCTTGGCCACCGAAATGGAGTGCAAAGGTGCCTTTGATTTAGTTTTCATTTCCCTCCGCAATTCTCAAGAGTTGCAAATCGTCGTGGAGGGGAATGGTGCCACAACGATTAAGACACATGATATGGACCTTGCTGGAGACATCGTGCAGAGTTTGTGCCATTACTTGAACATTTCAGACATGGAGGTAAAATATCAGGCTTATCAACATATCCAATGTCTTATCGACAGCAGTTTATAAACTTTCTTTTCACACCAGTCGGAGGCAGACTTTCCTGAAGAAATTGCTCAGCTAGATATGCTGATCCGTGCTGTGGACGAGTACCAAGATAGTAACGACCGCTTGGGTG
This sequence comes from Pseudobourletiella spinata, assembly GCA_009870155.1. Classification (NCBI taxonomy): domain Eukaryota; kingdom Metazoa; phylum Arthropoda; class Collembola; order Symphypleona; family Bourletiellidae; genus Pseudobourletiella; species Pseudobourletiella spinata. Next base: position 21,745 of record WJFA01000122.1, on the reverse strand, counting down.
GAGACATAGCAGATCAATCAGGGGTCATTAAGAGTCTCTTAATTAGAGCAGAGGATGCTCGGCTAATTGGAAACGCGTAAGGCCATAATAAATTGTATAACCACACAGAATAAACTAATTTCCGTGGACTATCGACATACAGGCAAGGAATGAGGAGATGGTATACACAGCTACACGAAATCAACAGAACTTTAATCACCCAGCATCAAATAAGGTGTTCCACGAACGAGAACATGATGGAGTCCATCAAGACAGTAAATCAAATCGTTCAAAAGGCAGCAAGGCTTCGTGGTATGACATTTGAAATTTATATAAGGTAAAAGAGCAAATTAACGAGTTTTCTCCTCTTTTATAGTGGGGCGTCCCAAGGCAAATGTCATCACTTTATGTCGAGAAGCTATACGAGCGAAGAAAGTCGATAATCTCAGCCGAATTATCAGGCATGGAGCGTAAGAAGGATTGCATGCACATGAGTTGTATGTATGAAAAAATCAGTTCATCAACGTCAGCTTGTGTCCAACGTATAGGAATAAATGAGAAACACTGGGGTTATCTCAAGTTTTCACAAATTTTCAATACACTCATTCATTTTAGGCCTGGAAGCTTCCTTATCAAATATTATCCTCTGTCTGAAGTCGCATCAAGTTTTAGCATAACAAAGTCACAATGAAAATTCTATTTCGATGGGTTCCAGATCGAGACTATACGATGATCGATGATAAACATTTTGTATTGATGATTGCCAGAATCTTGTATATTTCTCCTATTGCCCCCTCCTAGCGTGTTTAGAAGCTTACACGCCCTCGAACTTTATAAAAACCAAGATCGTTTGCATTGTGAAGGAGAGAGGTGAGCCCCACGTAGGTTTCTACCACAATTGGTTTATACTCGATCCGACAACATGGCGAGTTGTCTCCTCCTCCTTGCGTCAAGAGGTCAACGAATTCCCTGGAAAAGGAATCAACGTCGAAGGATCTGTGGATACCGCCTCCGCCACCTAATAATAAATTACAGGCTAAGAGTTTTTTCCCAACATCATCACATTTATCTGTATGTACCTTTATGCCATAACAAGGGATGAGAAGTGAACGTTATCCAAGGAATAGATTTGTCAAATGGATTCCATTTCTGAGAGAAGCTGAGAGGGAGATCCTGGTTCCACATTATCCGGATGCCCTGAACCTTCCTTGTCCTATGAGATTTTAAGTACGCCACTATATATGCAGTTGTAGGAGATACGAATGAAGCGCTTGAGAAATACATACTGCATTTAAGGAGCACCATAAATATAAACATTTAAGGAGAAGCACAGCATCTCCAAGGTTTCTAGCATTTATCTAGGTGGGTTCAGCTGGACATTTATAGCAAAAAAATATTTTTGTGAGGCCCTCAAGTTACCTCGGTTCAAAGTTTTCCAAAGACAGCGCGGACATGACGCTTGACTTCGAAGTCATCTGTTCACCACTCCCGGTTTCCTGTGTGGTTGGAGCTTCGTTCAAGTCCAAGCCGCTGCAATTTTCCGAGTCATCCTCCACCTGTTTATTTTTCACTGCTGACCGGTAAAGCACTGCGTTTCCAACACTCTTGACTGTGTCCGAAACGGTGGGTACGAGGCATCCTTTGACTACTCCGAGTAACCCACCCGCAATTCCATTGAGACGTCTTCACCAAAAAAGTCAGCGTTAGAAATCATTCAATAGTTCATTCACCTCCTACTGTGGTATAAGAACCAGCTTTTAAAGAACTCACGGTGCAATGGATCTATCCGGATACTTCATTTCCCCTTGAATGATTTTGTCCACGGCGTACAAGTCCACCCTTCGATGTTCGTCTTCTTTCATTACGATAAAGTCATACTTGACGATGATGATAGTTTTTGTGCACAGGAGCACCAACCGCTCCTTCTCATTATCCCAGTGGTCAATTCTGTATGCGTAAAATACTCTGGATTAAAACATGAAATAAAAATAGTAACTCCACAACCAAAGTTCCCATTACTCCGTTAGTAGCCACGTTCCCCGAACATTTCCATCAATGGACGGATTCACCAAAGACTGGACCTCATCAATGGCGTTCTGAATAATTGAATCTCGGCAAGCAAAGAACTCCCGAGCCTCTAAGAGATCGTTTGATGGGGGGACGGGACTTTGAGCGCTCCAGTAGTCTCTTGGCGTCCTCGGCTCCTGTGCGCTTGATTGTGTTGGATCTTTGAAAGGGCGATGCAGAGGAGAGGCATTTGTAGAGGTGAGGGAAACAGTGCTGTGCTCACATGGAGAGTCAATGCATGAGGGTGGGGTCATAGGAGTCACTGATATCTGTGGAAGCTCCGCGGACCCGCCTTCCGGCGCTACCGATAGTGACAACAACTCATTCCGCTCCCTTTCCCATTTGAGATTGTCTAAGCAGTTGTAGTGATCCGAGGCGGGTGAGACCGGGGTGTGATTTTTGGAATAGTCCAGCTGTAAGGTCACACCTGTGAAGTCCTCCACACTACATTGATCCTCCAGGGACTCTTCATCCGACAAACCCGCCTGTGACTGTTTGGATGAGGAAGTGAAGGCGGAGAAAATCCCCAAGTCCATTCCTAAATCTGATGAGGGAGAATGAACAGAGCATATTGCCGTTGTCATTTTACGTAACCTTACTTCATTGTGAGTATATCATAGGTCGTGAAACTTCCAGTTTATACATACCTCTTGCACAGCAGTATAGCTTTAGAAGTGAGAGATTTGTCCTCCCTCAAAATACCCTAATTTCTTCACCCAGGAGTTCCCCGATAACGAATACCATTTGATGTAGTGTAGTTGAAGTCCCGGCATTACAGTATAGAAAAGGGCAATACTGCTTCCATTTAAAGTATTTTTTACTTGCCGGTGGCTTACTATATCAACAAGTTGATAAAGAACAAGAACTATTGAGGAAGCTGGGGTATCAGTTTCGCTTTATTTCAGTCCGTGATCTGCGTGACGATGCCAGCAAGCGCTACGAAGTTGAATAAGCTAAAACGTGTACTGAAAGTGGGAATACTGAAGGTAAATTCTTAGAGAAAAGTCTCAATGTGCTTCCAGGCAGACGGCACCGAAACTCTGACAGGAGAGTGAGAGTAAAAGCGAGAGGGAAAACGGGATTATCCCCATGCAATGTTTTATCGATCGGTTGACTCCATGCATTCCAATTCCGTGCGTTCCCGGAAGTACTACAAGATCCGACGACACTAGAGGCAATTTGCCGAATGTGACAGATTTGGTGGAAACGTTTGGACTCATCCTTGCAGATATGATATAATTGTAAGCAAAACTTTCTTGGGTTTATGAGGACACGATAAAACTTCCCGTGTCTTCGTAACTGCGTAGTACATAACATGTTTCCAGATGTGCAAGCAGTGAGCTCAGATTCTAGAGACTTTTGGTCACGACAAAAAAGTATTTTTTATCTTCGAAAACTTTATTCCGAGGAAAAATTATCGAAATACAATTTGCGACGAGGCTGCGCGTTAACTAATTCCCCTACATGACAAATGGTCCACACGAAACAAATGGAATGGAATCTGAACCACAATAATTCTTTGCTTAATGAATAAGCATAATAGTACACAGAGCCTTGGACACAAAGAGTGGGCGTTCTTTTTTGTATCTAAATCTGACAAATACATCCTTAAGCTTCCGCTTCGACACTGATTGGGAAATTTTCCTTATTGTCGCTCATATTCCGTAACTGGAGTTCCAAACGCTGTTTTCTATCTTCTAAATAATGCAGCCTACTAAGAATATTTGCGCGTTCTACGTTTCTTTCCAGTACTCTTTGGAAAACAGTTTGCGCGCTCTTGAGATTTGCAGGGGTACTCCGTCCAAACAATCTTCGACATTCCAAATCTCTTGAGGAGTCCATGTGCAATTGACGATCTGGCGGGTTCGTGTCGCCCTCTTCCTTTCTCACGTTGACAGTAGCGGAAGCAGAGGCATCCTTAGTTAGGTCACTGGGGAAACCTTCCAATGTCAACAGGTATGGTTTCATATTCATGCGAGCGTAAGCAATGTTTATGAACCCTTCTTTCAGTAACTTCTCTTCATCAAGTGCGCTGCAAAGATAATTTTCTAGTGTTTCCAAATATTCCAACACAATGTCGTCAAGCTCTTCTTCTGCTTCTTTCCTACAAATGTTCATCTTTTCAGACTCCTCCATTCTTTGCCGATGGCTCGTGCCAGTGAAAACGGTGTGACTCACTTGCCTCTACGAGTTATGACTCACGCTGGGAGGTCCTGCAAAGAAAAGAAAAATCATTCACTGCGTCAGATGTCCAGGTTTCCCAGGACTATTTCTGGCAATGTAAAATTTATTCAAAGGACTGCTTTAACTGTACAGAGGACCACCAATAGGTCTACTTCAACTTCAGCTCACTCTAATTTATTTTAAGCAGAGTAGCGAGAACAGTTCTTACCTAAAATCAGTGAGAATTGGGCTACCGATTTGGACTTGGATGTTTGGTGCTTCGTAGAACTGCTCATGTATTTTTTTAAACGTTGTCCCCAAAGCCTAATGTGGGCTAAATTTCTGCTCATTTAAATAAAGCATGCTAAAGTATATATGTATGCGTACTTAATTCAATTTTACTTGTGATGGATTTAGAGCAAGTGGCCAGTAAATAGCCAGTGCGAGTACAAGACTCCGTCAACTTCACTGGCTGATAACTGTTTAAGTATTCCTTGGCTGTTGTTTCGTAAAGTTGGCTCAAGTTTTTAAACTCAATGACTGCCGCTGAACTCGATGAATCCGCCCCGTAGGTCTCGAGGGCTGTAATATCGCCTGCGGAGACTCCTCATTGAGGGAAACTGTTTTACATCGCATTGCATTGGCGAGGTAAGGAGACTTGGTTTTGAAATAATAATTACATTCGTCATAAAGTTTCTTCCCACTCAGTCGCCATCGATTTCGAATCAATTAAATAAAGTTAAAATTCTTGTGAAAGTTCGATATTCCCATAGGACAAATAAGCGGAATGACAAAAATGGGTCACGAAGGGTCTATTTAAATACAGAGGTCAGGAACCTTGGATATTTCGGAAGTTATAAAACTGTAATGCAAAGGAGGCATTTAATTAATTGAACTAATTGAAACTTTATTTTTGCAGGAAATGACTTACTGAGTATCCTTCATTTTCATCCCGATACATTTGTTGGAAAAATGTCTAAACGGAAAACCTTGAGTTATCCCAGCAGCTGCGTATACTCCTGAAAGAATATTCCTACGAAATTCCAAATTTGTCGTCACGGGCCTAACAAAACCATCTGACTCTTGCGAAATCGTTTGCTGGACTGAAAATGGCATTAGTTCTTGAGGATGGTGAAGTATGCAACAGTTGGGAAGACATCGAAGAAAATGCGGCGGTAAGTCCACATAGTGAAGACTTGATAAAGTATTTACTATTACAGTGCACCATTAAGGGTGAATTAGAGCGCACAGCTCAGCTGTGAGGCTGCAATGCTGACATGCAAAACCATGTATAGCGGTTTAACTGGGTGTATTTACTTCCGCAGTTGTTGGAAAAGCAGCTTGCGAGGCTGAAAGTGAACAAGGATCCTGAAGGTAATAGCAGCACTTGGTATCAGTAGCACATTTTTTGCGGTTTGGCAGAAATGATGCGAGATGAGTTCAATTGGAATCATCTGAAAACTTGTTTTTAAAAACTGTAGAGAGTGGAGGCTTCTCAAATGGACCAAGTTCTGGCACAAATCAGATTAAGTTGGATAGCACAACGGAGGAAAGCCTCAGGTCCCAGTATGTTCCACCAGAACCGAAACTTACGATTCTGACGAGACCTAAAGGAAATCGAAATGCGCCTCAAAAGGGTAGTGCTGGCAAGGCCGCAAAACCAGCTCCGGCAAAAACCTTGCAACAGGTGTGTCGAATACCAAGTTTTAACTGCATTTGGATAATCCTGTGGTTTTAACTTATTTTCACATGGGGATATTGTAGAGAGAGGAAGAATACGCTGCAGCTCGTATGCGCATTTTAGGGGACGTACGCTTTGAGGCCGAAGAGGCGGAGGCTGAGCTTGAGGCTTCCTTGTCTCCTGCCGAAATACTGAAACTTAAGGTTGCCGAAGCCATTCGAGGCGATGCTAAACGTCCTAATAAACCCGCTTCAGTACAAAATGGGGTGGTTCTACCAGCTTCTGGAGGTAACGGGGATGCCACCGCGGAGTCGCAACAGGTCGGGACTGCACCTGCTGCTGCTGCACAGAACGGTCAGCCACGGCGGAACAAGCGTAGTCGAGAAAAGGTGAAGACAGTCAATCCCGCGCCGCAAAGGGAGTTACCTGTTCTCAAGACGGAGTCGGATCGTATCATAAGACACCCACGTGGACCTGATGGCAGTGCCGGTTTTAACAATTACAGGTCTTGATGCCGTCAGCGTAAGCAGCCTCAGTTTCTCTGACTGATGTATATGAATTTCGATAATAGGCGTCTGATATAACCATAGGGAGACGATACTTATTATGTAATGAAACGATGTAACGAAGGTGCATATGAGGCGTGCGGTGCGTACGCATTTGTAACAATTCTATCGGCACACGGTCAAATTAAAGGTTTTTGGCATCGAATTTAATGATTTCAAGTGCATGACGGAGATTTTCTTTGAATTCTGATTGCCAGCCTGTTTTTCTACCTTGATTTTGTGATGCTGTGTGTCCCTACTATTAAGCGTAAATATCTTTCCTCTTCTCTAAAATTTGAGTGTTGTAATAATTGCATTTGTGGAGACATAACCTTATTAGCTCAAGTGACAAACCGTGAGACACTTTGTGTTGTTAACCCTAAGGATCATCATCTTGGTGGCGCCGACTAGATTTTGCCTAATTTTAAGCTTACTCGTTGAACAAAATTCAGGTGTGTAATTATCGTCATATGAATGAGTTTGTACAACCTACAAACCTACAAGAGACGTGCCGCCAAGAGTGATGTGGGTTTTTCTGAATCTACAAAAATACTTTTTTGTACTCAGTAGTAGGTTTATGTGTAAGACCCCAGTTTAAAAGCTATATAAAGAGAATAGAATTATGTAACAACTAGAAGATGATTTTTTGTGAACGATTATATTTACTCATAAAACACACACTTTGTAGCTATGCATACTTTGTCAGTGCGCTGGAAGGTGGAGTATTACCAAATGTGACTTGTGCATCCGTTGCTGTAGAGTCTAGTTTGAGCTGGGGCGTGGGAAAATATCTGTTGGAGTACGCATGCTCCTTCAAATACTCGCCTCCCTTTTCAAGATATTCCTCTTTTGAAACGAAGTGGGCCTTATGTGCATCATCCTGAGAGAAGTGTCTCATTCCATACCAGGCATCTAAGCTCGGATTTTTCGCAAGGTTAACCTTAAACGAAGACTCAAAAGGGCGCATTTCGAGTAGATGTTTTTCCAACCGATCAACCATTCCTCTCAGCGATCCCAGACCCCCAGTGATGAAGACGTTGGACACTAGCTTCTCCTGAGTTTCTGTAGGATAGAGTTCTGACAGAACAAAAGAATATAAATCGTGGATTGCAATTTAAGCCGTGGAGTAAAATAGGCCTGACTTACTGAGGACATGCTCGATTGTTTCCACTAATCCACACTGAGTTTCCCCATACATTGAGGGTTGGAATATCATCTCAGGGGCACGTACGACTTCGAGTCCTATATGAAGCTAGAATAATATTCAGTAAATGTTTCATTTTTATTTCTGTAGGAAATATAATAGGAATGAAGGGTATGAGATGTGGAACCTCATGATCCTCTTCACGGCTTTTCACATCAGTTTCCATTTCCAGTTTGAAAGTAGGATCGTGAACCTTCAAGGCCTGTTCGAGCTCGTTTAACTGCTCTTGCTCATCCTCACTATCGGAACCACCACCGTCCTTCACATGTGCCAAATTAACAGTCATGAATTTCAGTCAGACCAGCACATGTTGACAGCATCAAAGTACAAACAACTAACTTTCTGAATGGTTTTGTACACATCCCAGTCTTCATCTCTCATTCCAAACGTATCGTGCTTCTCTTTCCGGGCTAATTGAGATAGAATTCGCATTCGCTCTTGTGCAGCAGCAGTTCGGCGTTTGGCCATATCAGATCGCTTCTGCCGTCGCTGCGCCCGTTTCTTTAGGATTTCAGTCCTATAAATAAGAACCGTGAAATTACCCTTAAATAGAAATTCCTAACACAATAAAAGCTGCGGAACCTCTTGTGATGCATCTTGGCAATCCAAACTTCCATCTTTTCCTTTATTAGCCCGGAATCATCTTGTATCTTTGGTTCAGCTGGGGCGGGAGTTGCCGGTTCGGGCTTAGATCGATTTTTGGCTTTGTAGATCCGACTCCTCAGCGCTGCGATTACTTTGACTAGTTCGCTTAAACTTGTTACGTTGGCTGCTTTCAGGGCCCTGTAAACAAATCATCCGACTTAACTGTTAGAAATATATGCTCTGACGCAATATCAAAGCGGCGGGATAATGCCTTAAAAATCAGTCAAAGCACATATTAACGCTCGCCTGTTTAACTTCAAAATATAGGCTTTAAATGAGTCCTATTTGCATACCGTACCTTTCAATTTCTTCAGAATCTCCTCCCTCCTCTGCCATAGTTTTGATTTCAGTCAAAAGTTCTAGTCTTTCCTCATCTTCCGCCAGCCTTTCTTCACGCTTCCGAGCATTCATTTCCACCATTTTTCTTGCAACCTCCTTTCGACGCTCCTTCAAAGTTTCTGCTTGAGCGACCGAGTTTTGCGGCTTTCCTGGAGGTAGTATTCGTACAACGCGCTCGTTATAAAACTCAATGTTTGCCCATTTAGAGGTTTCTTCCATGTATTCCGATGCGATGTAACTATTATGGTGCAACAGTTCCTAACATTAAAAACCGTTTAATCATCAAACTTGCTTTACAATGGTTCTCAAAATTAAAGCGTATATTTAAGTAGGTACCTCCGCTTTTCCAAATGAAATCGAATTGGTGTGAGCAGGGTATTTCAGCTGGAGAAGTCGATGTAGGTAGGAAATGACTTCAAAACCACCAATGTTGATTCTTCTCGTATTGCATGGATCAATCTTGCCCATCACGAATGGCATCACGTGAATTGCCCGGTACCCCAATGAAACTATTAACGAATCCTATTCAACACACAGAAGTAGATTTAGTTCCGGTTTATTAACATGATCTTCCTCCGTCGGGTGACACGTACTAATTCTGACGCGAAGTTTTTTTTCAACGCAAATAGTGCATCATTGCCCAGTGCCAGGGATGGTATATTGTAACATTCAAATAGGAGCTCGGCCATTGCTATCAAATTAAGGCAAAAATAATATTAATGATTACTCCTGATTTTTACATCCCACTTTACTGTGACAGCCCACTTGGAAGGTGCGAACGACTTACTCTGGCGACAGTAGCTTGGATTTAAAATCGGTTCTGATAGGACAATCGGATGGTCAATCTGGGATTCCGAAGACAGCTTTAACGAGGCGAAAATGTAGTCGAATATTGCCTCTTGGACGTCCATAAAAAGAACTAGAGTCCGGTCAAACTGAGACTTAAGTGCAAACCTGACATTGTCCAGATTATCGATTTCGTTCCCCACCTGGATTTCCACATCCTACAAAATCAAACGCAATTGGCATTACAAAAGAGCAATAGAAATAAATTCCAATTAATAAGTTGCCAGTTTATCCAAATACCTTCTTGCCACGCTCTTTCCTCAGCTTCGCAATAAGATTTTTGAAAACAAGTTGTGGCTCATTCTGATTACCGAAGCCAGCGCGGCACTGGTACGAACCTACGACAAGAATGTACAATAAAATATGATTCTTGCAAGCTAAACCAAACGATTCCACCATTAGGCTGGTCAGCTGCCAGAACTCGAATTCTAGGATAACGTTTACTTGATGATACTATGCATGAAAATGATCCATGATCCTCAATGCTGGAATGCCATCGCTAGGTTCCTAAGCCGAAGCTGTACTCACAGCAAACTACACAAGTAGTTTTGTTATTTTAGAAAAGGATACGTAAAAGCTTTTCAAACAATGCTTTTAGGATCAGTCTGTAAGTACAGTTAATTACGTAAGTTTCTCGAGGCTGGGTTATGCAGTACAAAGGACCGCTATAAACACAACAGGGTACATGCCAACTCGTTAAACGGCACACAATTCTCTTCGAATACTTAAACAGCGCATCGGAATGAGGGAGAATCTTCAACAGTAAAAGTTTATATGATCACTATGTCTATCCTGCACTAATAGCGCAAAATAATGAAAAAATTAATTGCCTTTACACCATACCATTATCAATAACTATTGGTAAACTCATTATCGAGCAGGCACTTAATTGTCGGAGGGTCAAGGTATCCTGGTAACCACTACTACCTGTTCCAAAACCAACTAGTACTCACGGTTTTTTCACGTTATGCGATTGTAAAAATGTATTAGGTTCCCCCCACCGAACACAACAATTTGATAAAGCACATATACGCGACATGCGACAGATCAGATTCTAGAATACAAATTTAAACGAACAGATTCGCGCCAGATTTTTCGAAGTCAACAAAAAAATTGAAGGAGCTGTTCGCAAGTGACGTCAGAATGTTTGGGCCCATTATGAACCCCCTGCACTGGGGAAGTTGGCGTCGGTGGGTGGATTACAGGTTTCCATGATTAAAAGAGGGAAGAAATGTCCGTACGTCCACACAAGAGAACTCCCAAACGGATGAGCCGATTCGAACCAATTTTTTTACGTCCGCAGAAGTGGTCAAGGGTGGTTTGCATTGGTTCTAAACTCAATCACACCAGTGACCCTTGACCTAAAACTATTTTAAGTCCTTTTCTATAGTAACTCGCGAATGGACGGACCGACTTGAAAAAAATTTGTGTATACTGCCTCAGCAAGGGTCAAGGGTGCTTGTGATTGATTTCCAGGTCAAGCAGACCAGCGATCTTTCACCCAAAATTCATCAATGTGCCAATTCGAACGAATTTTTTTTATCAAATTAGCAGGGGGTCAGCAAGGGTTGCAGGGATTGTTTTGTAAATCAATGAGACTAGTTTACTTTGACCTTTAAGGTTTTTGCTAACAATTTTTTGATAGAAAATTTACATTCCACATGTGCAACCCGTCACAACCGTCATAGAAATTTGGCCTCTACTTTTTAAGAGCCATTGCTGGTGCATTTATAAAATGTTATGTACGTTAAAGTTTGTGCCGACATGAAAACTATAGCCGCTGTACCATTATTCCGATAGCACGGTATTTCTCAATAATGACACAAAATTCGGTGTTATGCGGTAGAGCTACAAATGTAATGACTTTGCATGTTCAATATTGCTTCATCCTTTTTGTCGCGGTTCTTAATTATTCTAATAGTAAAAAATGCAATGAAAAAATTTTTTTACTCCATCAGCCCATGGAAATTCCTGAGTTTCATTTTCCATATATCATCCCATCTTTCGCTGGCTGATATATAATGTTAATGCTAATTTTTGCTCGGGTCATATAATATCTTCGGTTGAGGGTTTACGATTCTAACACCGGTAGTAGCAAATCGAACACTTCTCCCGTTATTAAGAGCTATTTCATACCAAACCGGAAAGGTGTTTGCATCATGGCGTTCTATTTTCGACTCCTACTCAGTATATGATCCTCAGACATTCCGCGCCGCACTTCAGCGCTCGGTCCATTCTGTGGGGAAATACGAATTATTTTATGGTGCTACGGGGATTCGGCAGTAACTCACTAACGGGTCAACCGAATCGACTCAGTTTTGTTTTAAAAGATTTACGAATTTCCGTTTGAACTTCGTTTTAAAATTGTGAAAAAACTATTCCACTTTTTGAAAAATCATGAAATCTTGTTCTAGAGAATTTATTTTTCTATCTTTTAAATGAAATGAATGAATTATTTTTTAAACGCTGCAATAGTTTTTTTCAAAAAAAAGTTCCGAAAAACTAAATTACATTTACTGAAAATCATGAAATTTTGAAATCTTCTACTCAAATTTTGAGGAACAACGCAACAACTATGGCAGCGTTTATAAAATCATGAAAAAGCATCCGAGAGAATTTAATTCTGTATTGCTTAAAACAAAAATCACTTAAATCGGTCAGCACTTTCTCGAGTTATGCACGATTCGCAGATGGAATGCAGATAGTTTCGTATTTCCAGCCAGAATTGACCGAACGCTGAAATGCAGTGCGGAATCGTAATTACCCGGTGGGAGAATCAAATACTGGGCGACAGTGGAAAATCGGATACCATGATGCTCAAGCCTTTCCGTTTTGCTATGAAAAAGCTCTAAGCCCATCATCATGGTTGAGGGTTTGACGGTTCGGAGTTTATTTTCAAAACAAACGGTGAACATCTCTCTGGAATACCCTTGCATTAAGCATATTAGTGCGTATAATATTAGTTTAGAAACGCAGAGTGTAATCCATCCGGATGTCCGCAGTGGACAATTGTGGCTTAAAGTTGATGGCGTAATGTATGCGTAGCCCCACGGGCCTCTGCTCTGAATCTATAAATCCAACAGCTCCGCGGCTGGAATTAACACACCTGAGCGCCGGAGGGACATTTACTCATCACATATTGTAACTCATCATCTATCCTTATTTCCCCGTGCATTACCTGTCTTATGAATAGGGAAAAGTACGTGTATAAGCGAAAGGAAGTAATGCCTGTATTCATACTACGGGCTCAGCTGTACCGTGAAACCCCACAACATTCATAATTCTGGATGACTCAGTCCCACCTTTTTCCACAGTCCTCTTCTTCCTCTATTGCTTTCAGTTCCATGCTCCGCTGGAACGACAATACACGATCTTGAAAAATCTTTAGGAGTAATTTGAGCTCTCTCAGTCCTATACTCCCCTTTTAGGACATCCCCACATCTGTAGTGAAGGGCCCTGTCTGCTGGCCTTGAGGGTTTTGCGTTACGCACTCGATTATACCACACAACCAGCAGCGATTATGAGTCTATCAGCGTGTGTGTGTGTGTACGTCTAGGAGTTCATCCGGTTGAGTTGAGAAGAGAATGAAACTTGCATGTTCTGTTCTGGCTACATATACGCTGCTGCGTTGTGAGTAAACCATGCAGCGTACCTTCGTCCGCCGTCTCATCCCATGAAGCTGTGTATGTGTGAGCGGGGGGCAAACCGTTCCACCGTTCGCTCGTCAGTTCGGCCGTGGCTGTTACAAGAGGCACATTAGAAGGCCCAGAGCATTCACTTTTTTTTAAATAATTCATTCTTTTTCTCATCCTCTCTATCCTACCCACCACGTTGCTTCGCTTTAGTGTGGTAGTATGTGTGTGCCAATTCGATTAAGTAATGGTAGTTTCCATTTCTAAATTTGACCAGAATTATATCTGCGCTCAAATTAAGTCTCAATGTGGTCCGTGTGCAGTTGAGTGTTTCCCCAATATACAACGAGTAAAGACGGGAGAAGAAGGCGCCAAAAAATTTGTTTGTAAATAATACACACACGGGCCTGTACTCCCCCAAGTACGTACTACTCGTTGACGTTCGTATTTGCATCCGCGCAGAAGGATCATCTACTGGCCCACTCATAATCGTCGTTCGAGTAATAAACCACGAGGTCCAGTCGTACCTTACATTCTTTGCTAATCTGAAAGTGTGCTGGTGAACAGGACGTCTTGCTTCTCGCAGTCAGGCCCTGCTGCTCTGCACGGTCAGAAGTGTTAGTGGGTGGATTTGTGCGGAAAAAAGGTCCAGGGAAATTTTAAACGGAACTATCTAATTGGTGAGTCCTCATTCCATCTATTTCCGCAAATAAATGTAGGATTTAACTTTTAGCACTACTGCACTACTTCTGACTGTTGGAATTCGCGGTCAAGTCCATTGGAATGCAAGACACAGGCTACGCGCTTACTAATTGGATGACAGGAACTGTGGGACATGACTGAAAAACAGAGCCTGGTGGATGGTGGAGCATCGTCAACATCAAGACAGTCCCCATAGCAGGGAACAGAACCATGACCATTTCCCGTTTATAATTGAAAGGGCTCTATGCTGCGGACTTGTGTGCGTGTGTGTCTGTGTGTGTGTGTGGGGAAGTGGGGGCGAGAGTGTGTTGAGGATCTGGCTTATAGGTCATGGGAATTTTTCCGCGGAATCAGGGCTAGTGGAGCTGATGAGAAGGAAAGGAAATTGGATGTTAGCCACTATTCCATTTTAATTGGATTCATTTGCACCGTGTGCCCGTGCTCATTATCAGTCCCATAAGCCATCACCACTGGTGTTAGGTCCAGACGCTCATGTGTAGGAAAAGTGAGACAGATTATGATGAAAGTAAGCTTTTTGGCGGTTTGAGGAAATTAGTGGGATTTTGCCCCTGCGTCTCTGTATGGTCTGCTGCAGTATAGGTCCAACATGCCTATGGCACACACATTGGTGAGGTTAACCGTTGGAATTTTTCAACCGATGCCGTTGAGTTGGTGGAGGGGGGAGGGTGAGCGCTGCATTGCGTGGATCTCTCTCTCTCTCTCTCTTGCTGGAGATCGACAAGCGAACGGGAAAACAAGAGCAGATGGTGAACAGTCCTCCTGTGCATAAGCTTTACGCGCCCTCCCGTTTGCCTCTGTATGTAACCCTGGGTTTTTTAGTCAGGGTCTGTACACTGAGCACGTACCGTGTGGCCCTTTGAGCCATAAATTTGCTCCGACACACACGTTCCGTACCCTGTGCAGGGAGCAGTCCCTTGTACACTCTAAAGCAAACACAGGGCTCTGGCTTACAGCTCCTGGTTCATGTTCAAGGGATGTCAAAGCAACTACGGCATGGAATAATGACGTTTCAACTCTCCTGCGGTTCTCCCACTAACTGAACACAGACAGTGAATGACTATAGGCTGCCGCTGCGCTGCTGCGTGGAAATCCACGGTCTGTGGAGATATGGACGACGATCCTTTGTCAATACATTTGAATAGGTGGATGCCGCTCTGTTAGCATAGCATATTCAGAAGACTGTATGGAGGATTCCTGCGCCACTACTACTGACACTACCGCACATTGATTGTCAGTCAGATTTTGACGATAAATGGCTTCATTATATGTCAACTGTGACAATGTATCAGAAGGTTCTTTTCCATGTATTCACATCCCGCAACTTCCTGTGTGAAAAAAAAACTGGCGGAAAATCTGAACCTACTACACCGCATAGTATGAACCTCTCTCTGGTTCGTATCATCTAAGACCGGAAGAGTTCCTTTGCATTTTCATCATTTGCATTGTTAATAAGGGGTGCTGTTGCCGTCTGAGACAGGAGTACGGGGGTGCTGCGTCTGCGTTGCGACGATGAATATTTTGTTGAGTGAGTACAGGTGGAATTCCACTTATTATTATTACAGGAATAAACTTTTGAGCATGTGTGTCTGACTGAGTTTTTGGGGTGGAGTTTTCTTTGGCTGTATCATCCAATTTATTGATGCTCACTCATGACTCCTCCGTAGAAATCAGCCTAACAACGTCGTCTCTGATGTCGAAGGGATGTTGTGAAGGTGTGAGAGAGTCTGTCTCGAGATTTCTCTCCACATTCCAATCAGGGTTCGTGTTTCCCAATAAGAATGTGAACCGGAGCCTAAGCCTATTTATACGGAGGTGGGGTGTGCGCTGGATCGATGTACGACGTAAAGCCTTATTATTGCATCAACCATCCCAGGGTGCAGAGAGGGGCCTTTTTTTGATGAAGATAAAGTGCGGATAAAGTTGCTATGATACAGTCGTGTTACGTTTTAATAGCACGCCAGGAAGCTGAAAAACCTGAAGACCAACTTGATTTTGGGGGGAGAATCTTATGAGGGTTTGGGCTTTGAATATTCATGAACTTGTCGTCGTCGTCGCTGCCGCCGCCGCCCCTGCTGCTGTTACCTTCCTATCATCTCCTTTTCTTTACAGCCACAAATATTCGTGACATGTCACCAGGTCAGGGCACATTCACCCTTGGACAAATTCCTTTTTAATTCAGGCCTTAATACCTAGTGTGATCCACATGTGTACCTGTACCTACAATATAATGTAATCCCCAAGAAAATCCAAGATTAAACCAGGACGTGCCTTTATTGTGTAGTCTCTGGCTAAATTGCTTCGAGCTTAATCACACAGACAGCCGACACAATTTCCATAGGCTCAAATCCTTGGACGGAGCTGGTCAAGGGTAAGCGCTACAACACGCGCAGCCGGCAGTAAAGTCTGCTGGTCATTTACGATGAGTCCTCCTGAACCAGAGATTGGTCTTGAGCCGGCTTGGAATAACATTATGGGTCCGCAAGAGCAACAACTTGAGCAGTAAAAGCAACAAGTAGTTACCACGACAATAAAGTTTTTCTCACAGACTCCTCCTTGCAGTCAGTAAGTCGTTGAAATCCGCCTTGCAGCAGTGGTCGTGGTGACATTACCGCTTTCATGGATTCATCCACTTTGCAGCACCAAGTCCCACATACATGAGCCATTCATTCTTAATTCCACATAAGCCATTATCCAGGGAGGAGAAGAACTTTCAAATGTGACAGGGCGTCACACCCCAGCTGATAGCGACTCAAGTGGCCGTCGTCGTCGTCGTCGTCATGGACTCATCGGAAGACGTGATGACTAATATGGGGACGTAGCGTGTGAGGGAGTCTCAGTCAGAGGCGGACAAATGAGTATGAACGAACGAAGGCGAAAGACTGACGCAATTTAGAGGAACAACAAAGCGCCGGAGTATCTGATTATACCTATTGCATGTTATTATTGTCATCTTTTTTGCTCGCCACCACCACCACCACCACCTTCGCCACCGCCACTAACTGACTACTACGCATTCCGAGGAATGTAACCCTGTGGCTCCATTGGATTTATGCTAGTTCGTGTGTGTATGTGTGGATATATTGTATACATTGCGGATGTGGCTTTTGATTGGAAGGGTTCGCTCCCTTGTGTGAATACGCATAACGTGAATTCCGCGACGGTGAGTGAGTGAATGAGTGTTACCATGTGATTACCAGTTTGCTACGTACAAACGCCTACAAGGCATTGATAATTGAAGGAAGAAACTGCATCCCCACGACCATGATGATGATGAGGAGGAACGTTCCTTAGTAAAGGGCTGGTGCTCAACGTATCCCCTATGTATGGCTTGTGTATGTGGCGACGGCAACGTCTCAAAGATCCCTTTGTCCACACACACAGACTCATACACTCACAGACACACACACACACACTCACACATGATCCCTCCCTGCGTGTTGTGCAGCTACGCTATGGGCCCAGTTAGCCATAAGTTCTTTTCCCTCCGCGTCGAGGTTGTTACAAATTGCTCTCGGCTTCCTATACGCAGGCAGGTATAGACCGTCACCCCACGCCAGAGAGAGTAGAGTAGTGTTGTACTCTTGTTTCTGAAGCGGGTTTGTATTTATTTCCTCATCGGCCATCGCCGCATAGTAAATAAATATGCGTGCATGCCTTTCTTCCAAGGTCTGACTCGTGAGCCAGTCAGTTGTTGTTGTGAGTGCAGAGCTGTATTATGTGACGTGAAGTTGGATTGGTGTCTACCAAGTTCAAATAAATTGAATCAGCGTCCGTCACCCGTTTGCCTGCCTGGAGATTTACAATAATTGTGAGTGTGCGCCCTTGTTTTATGGAACAAGTTTTTCGTTTGCCGTACAGCGTGTAACATGCGGGCATGTGTTTATGTGCGGGTGGGCTGCGGCGCGGTGTGCTGGTGACTTATTGCGGACGACAGGAGTGGAAGTTCCCAACTTGCTCGCTGACTCACAGATGACGATGACGTGAATTTGGAGTTGCTTCTTGGAAGTCCATTATTGGAAGTGGCGGTATAAACGGGTGGCGGCATATGAGTTCCAAAGTTTTATAGTCGTTCCTCTTCTGACTGGAATAGTGCGGAGGAACTTCCGGGTTGACTCTTCTCAACCAAGTTTTATCACTCGGCCCACACACGCGCACATAGACCGACAGACAGGCATGTAATTATACTGGTTTGACTTCGCTGGTTGTGCTTTGGTGGTGGTGACTCTGGTGTGGACGTTGAAGTTTGCGTGGATTAATGTTAGGTAAATGGGAGCGATATGGAGTGAGTTGGCATAGTTTTCACACTGTGATATACTTAGTGCCTCTGTGTGTGTGTGTACCTTGTATTACTTGGGTCGTGGCTTATCAGGTCGGCCTTATCGGTCAGTATTCTCTGCGGCATTACGTATGTGGAGCTGGCGGAGCTCCTGTCCTATTGGCCATATTTGCCGTCATTATTCTGAGAGTGAACATTTAGCCAGGAAGTTACTTGGTTATTTCCGACGGATCCTGCAAAGAGTTGGAGCAGTTCCGGAGGTTATACAGGAATGGTAGTAGCCTTTCCGGCATACACGTATGATTGCTGCTGCCTCGTTCAAAGTTCCACCGGCTCGCCGAAGCCGAAGGGGGTGATAGGAAATGTTTGACGAACAAAGTAGACCACCTCCTTCTGTACTTTATTTGGTTTGAGTAAACAACTTGTTGGCAAAAAGATTGTAAATGTAATGAGAAATGAGTGTGTGGGACTTCCAACAAGACTACTATGTAGCCGTATAGATTGGGTCTCGTCCCTCTGTGAGAGAGTGATTGCTTTTAGAGGTAATAATAATAATACACACACCACACACTCTGTGCTTTGATTATGGGGCACATCCCTACACTTTGATTGACTCTCAGAAAGTAGTAGAGGAGCCTGAGAGTGTTTGGGAAACTATACGGGGAATAAATGGTACATAATTCTGGAGCCACGCCACCATTGGAGTTTAGGTATATACAGTTAAAACTCGTACAACGTGTCGGTTGTTGTAAAACATTTTCAAGGGAGTCAATGGCACCCTGCAAACTTAAATGTTTATATTGTGAGACTCAGTCAACTGTTACAAGGTGGGGAGTTTAAAAGAAAAAATTGTGAAAAGCTAATAGGAATCGGGTTGGAAAATTGGGAATCGTACTCATTTCCACTGTTCATGTGCAGCATTGAGTCTTGAGCATATTGCACCCATTTGAGCGGTACTCCTCGGATTTGTAACGTTTTTTTTCGACTTTCTCCACCCGAGATGTATGGAGGGAGGGCTGGGAAAATGACTATTTTAACCATAAAAATTATCCTCTTGCACTCGGTAATAATCGGTGGAGCTGAGAGGGAACGTCTGTGGGCCGCGGACGAATTTGGGCCGGCAAGCAATTAATGTTGAAAATGGAAAGATAATTATAATAATTTCTGCATCATCATCACCATCATTATCATACCCCATGTTTGAGGACCATGTGGTTGGCCCTTTGAATCCAAAGTGTCTTAATTACTTCAATTAATCAATCACAATTTTATTTACTCTCTTTCAGACTTATGTGGAATGTGGGCTGACGGTGGTTGTGGTTTTTCATTCCGAAACTCTCGCACCCTTTGAAGAAAAAATAATAAAAATGGATGGGAACTCAACATACGCATCAACGGATCCACTATCGGCTAAAAGTGGAAATAATCCTGATGAACAGCTCGGACGATACTCTTGAGAGCATATGTATGAGAAAGTTGACGGAAGAAACCGGAACTTGATGCGAAAATAAAGAGTGAGATACAGTGAGCAGGATGGATTTTTGCTAAATAAAAAGAAACAATAAAGGACTGTCCAGAAAGAGTTGTTTTCGTTGTTGCGAGGATGAAAGTGACCGTTTGTTTCGGCCCGACGCGGGTCATTGTTCCCTGCCCGAATGAGAACATGCTCGTTCGAGAGCTCATTCATCAAGCCACCCTCCGCTACCGGAAAGCAGCTGGCAAAGTAAGTCTTGGTTTTTTTTTCAATCTTCCTCTCTCTCTCTCTCTCTCTCTCTCTCTCTCTGTTTTGTATCTCAACGAGAGCCAACTGACCTCCAGGCTAGCTTTTTAAGTAATGTTTTGGGCAACCTGTCAGCAAGGATTTTGGAGAGGGAGAGCACTAAATCCTTAAACAGTCTATCAGATGATAATTGGAGAATGACTCTTAATGGAACCTGAAGATACTCACAAAAGAGTGGAATAGTCAGTCCCGGTTGAGTACGAAGACCCATTATTGGTGGTTCCCATATTATAGCTAAAGTGCACCTATACGCATGGGTCATGTTTCATTCGGGGATGACAGGAGTTTATCGAATGTTGTTACACCGTAATAATTACGACAGGCAATTGCGAACCCGGTTTGAATATTGACGAGAGAGAGAGCGCGCGGAGGAGAAGATGATGATGACTTCCAGCCAATCTGAACTGACGGCAGTGGGGAGAGTGGTCGTAGAGTAGTAAGGGGTTAGTTTAGTAGCGGTAAATCAAGCCCAGGGAGTTATCCTGCATCTTTGTACATACAGGCAGATAGTCTTGGTAACAGTGGGGATAAGATATAAGCTTATAATGGCAATAGTTCTCACCACCGTCATTTCATCATGGTTACCTTCCGTGTGGGTTTCAAAGTTACAATGTATCCACAGCTTTGTGTGATTCCACAGAGTCACTGCCGGCATGATTCTCACTGCTGGCTGACTGACTATGCTGAGGAGGAAGTGAGGGAGTCGGCGGAGGTAGCGAGAGGGGTTCTTTGTGTTTTCACTTTTTTCTATGCGGCAAGGAGTTTAGAAGGTGAAAATGTGGGAAATTAACAACTGGAATAATGGTATATATATATATATATGTGTGTGTGTGTGTGTGTGCGAGGAACAGATGATTGCTACGGCCAGCTACTGATATCCAACTATGTAGTAGTGCTACTTCATCTCCGCCTTCAGAGGAAAGATTTCCCAGTCGGTTTCAGTTTCTCAACATCTCAAGTCCGACAGGTGTTCCGCTTGCTGGAGCTGACTAAAGAGTGAGTGAGTGAGGAAGAGGGGATCATATATAGGAACATTCTGAATGCAAGTATCCAGTTGCTCAAGAAACATCAAATATCTGATCTCTTCACGCATCTCATCGGCCACGGGATCTGAAGCTCTCTTCTAGCTAGTACATAGCACGCTAACTCGCATCTCGCATCACACAAGACGGACTGAAACAGGTGTTCATGAAAATGGCCCTCTCTCGCTCTGACCAATAATTTCATATGATTCCGACCCTGCCAAAGGCTAAATCTAAACTATTACACTTGACTTATATGGATGGCAGTGGTCCGCAGTGGAGATTATGTGGTAACCCTTTTAGAGGGGATGAGCCAGGGATTCACACTCTAGTGCAAGATATCTTTGGAGTGGGCGCTCACGTTTTTGTCATAAGTTTCCCCTATACTAATTCACAATCGTCATCTGTCTGTCTGCCTGTCGAACTCGACTCACAGTGCGATGATCTGGAGTTTGTACTGTGCGGAAAGTGCGACGTAAATGTCTCGGACTGTGCCGATGTGTCTGTCAGCAGCGTGAGCTCTCGCCGATATGGCGGAATATTGACACTTAACTCCGCAGCATTTTTTATGAGGAACCATTAAGATAATGGCAAAGTTTATTTTCCCAAGTATAAATCCTCTTATTTCATTCCAAAGATCAGGTTACCCGGGTTGGTGGCAGTATAATGGAGGCATTTGTTCAAGTTAGTTGAAAAAGTAGCTGACTGATGCCGTTGTTGGGGAGAGAAGTGATCCTCCTGTTGCTTCGACTTAAGGAAGAAATAAAGAAGGGTTTCAAGCGGAGTTGACTCGGAGTTTGAATGCAGAATGATGAACTACTAGACGGTTACTCCGACTAATAC
>WJFA01000121.1:0-67896 GCA_009870155.1 Pseudobourletiella spinata | reverse complement strand
TCTGGTAGATCGACATCCACGTCTGGAGCTTTGATATCCACATCAACCTTGGGCGCGTTGATATCTACTGACGGTCCTTTGATATCCACCTCGGGTAAGTGACCCTCCAAATTGACATTTGGAGCATTGATGTCCAAATCTGCTTTGGGCCCACTGCCATGGAATGACATACTGGGCATGTTTATATCTGGCATTTTTACATCCGGGAGTTTCCCCTTCATGTTGAAACCGGGCATTTTGAATCCTTTCTTCTTAAGTTCAATATCTGGCATGCTCGCTTCCACGGAGGCATCAGGTAAATTAACATCTATGTCTGGTTTCGTAGCTTTTATATCAACTCCTCCTGTCATCTTTGGTACATTTACATCCAATTCAGGTGCTTTTCCTTCAATAGAAACGCTGGGAAGTTTTCCTTCGATTGACACGTCTGGAATTTTTGGTGCTTTACCCTTAATCTTGGGCAAGTCGGCCTCGACAGACATCTCCGCGTTGGGAAGATCAATGTCTGCTTTTGGTCCGGAGCCCTTGAAACCCGGGAATTTGAGATGAAATCCTGGCATTTTAAAGCCTTTCTTTTTGCCTTCGATTGAAGGATCTGGTAGGCTGACATCAGCATCTGGAAGGTTAGCATCCACATCGACGCTGCCCTTTGGTAATTTCGGCCCTTTGATCTTCACATCTGGTTTGTTGATATCAACCGATGGTGCTTTGATATCAACTGATGGCGCGTGAATATCCAGTGATGGGGTTTTAATATCTACAGAGGGCGACTTCAGTTTCAGCGACGCATCAGCATTGAGGTCAACTTCAGGAACTTTGCCTTCAACAGAGACATCAGGGAGGTCCACGTCGACCTTGGGTCCACTTCCCTTGAATCCAGGGAACATTCCTTTGAGAGAAAATCCGGGGAATTTGTATCCCTTCTTTTTACCCTCGATGGAAGGTCCTTGCAAGTTAACGTCAACATCCGGTAAGCTAGCATCCAACTTTCCCTTCGGGAATTTCGGTCCCTTTAATTTCACGTCCGGGGTTTCAATATCAATAGACGGTCCCTTAATGTCTAAGGACGGTGATTTGATATCAACAGAGGGTGATTTAATGTCTAATGACGGAGATTTGATGTCAACATCGGGCAGGCTCCCTTCCAGTGGAACATTGGGCATCTTAGGACCCTTTCCTTTGACTCCAGGTCCTTCTACTGAGACGTCGGGCATGTCTGGTCCCTCTACATCAACTTTCGGTCCACTTCCCTTCAGTGATAAGCTGGGCATGTTAACGTCTGGCAGCTTCCCCTTCATTGAGAATCCCGGCATTTTGAATCCCTTTTTCTTCAGCTCTGCATCTGGCAATTCCACCTCCACATTTGGTGCATTGACATCAATATCAAGTTTGGGTCCTTTGAGGTCAACATTGGGAGCATTAACGTCCACCGATGGCCCTTTCATATCAACGTGTGGAAGGTGTCCTTCAATATTCATTTCTGGGGTATTCACGTCCACTTTCGGCCCACTACCTTTCATTGACCAGCTGGGCATATTGACATCCGGAAGTTTTCCCTTCATATTGAATCCGGGCATCTTAAAGCCTTTCTTTTTCAGTTCCACATCAGGAAGGTCCACATTAACGTCTGGGGCGTTAATGTCCACGTCAACATTTGGTGCATTCACGTCAATTCCAGGAGCATTTATGTCCACTGACGGTCCCTTGATGTCAACATCCGGTAGATGGCCCTCGAGCTTCATATCAGGAGATTTGATATCCAATTCTCCTTTCGGCCCGCTACCCTTCATGGACCAGCTGGGCATGTGCATGTCGGGCATGTGGAACCCGGGCATCTTAAAGCCCTTCTTTTTCAGCTCCACATCAGGAAGGTCAACATTGACGTCTGGCGCGTTAATGTCTACGTCAACTTTGGGTGCATTGACCTCAATTCCCGGAGTTTTGATATCTACCGATGGTCCCTTGATGTCAACATCCGGTAGTTGGCCCTCCAATTTGACATCTGGAGCATTGATATCCAGTTCTCCTTTGGGTCCATTGCCTTTCATGGACCAGCTGGGCATGTTGACATCTGGAATTTTCCCCTTCAAATTGAATCCGGGCATTTTGAATCCCTTCTTCTTCAGCTCAACGTCTGGAAGGTCGAGATTTGCATCTGGAGCATTAATGTCCATGTCAACGTTTGGAGCGTTGATATCCACAGATGGCGCCTTCACATCTACGCTTGGTAAACTGCCTTCAAGTTTCACATCTGGAGCGTTCACATCCAAATCCACTTTCGGTCCACTTCCCTTCATTGACATGCTCGGCATGTGCATTTCGGGCATCTTGCCCTTTAGGTTGAAACCGGGCATCTTGAATCCCTTCTTCTTCAGCTCAACGTCTGGTAGATCGACATCCACGTCTGGAGCTTTGATATCCACATCAACCTTGGGCGCGTTGATATC
Organism: Pseudobourletiella spinata; assembly: GCA_009870155.1. Lineage (NCBI taxonomy): Eukaryota > Metazoa > Arthropoda > Collembola > Symphypleona > Bourletiellidae > Pseudobourletiella > Pseudobourletiella spinata. The sequence continues at coordinate 65,449 of WJFA01000121.1, read as the reverse complement.
TACTGACGGTCCTTTGATATCCACCTCGGGTAAGTGACCCTCCAAATTGACATTCGGAGCATTGATATCCAAATCTGCTTTAGGACCACTTCCTTTCATAGACCAACTCGGCATGTTTACATCAGGAAGTTTTCCCTTCATGTTAAAGCCGGGCATTTTAAAGCCTTTCTTTTTCCCCTCGATTGAGACATCTGGCATGTTGACATCCACATCTGGTAAATTAGCATCCAGGTCAAGACTGCCCTCTACTCTTGGTCCCTTGACGTACAACTCCGGTGCTCTGAGATCTACAGATGTTCCCTTAACATCAACATCTGGAAGATTCCCTTCCACGGAAATGCCTGGTAATCTGCCCTCCACGGAAACTTCGGGTAATTTCGGACCTTCAATATCAGCTTTGGGTCCACTGCCCTTGAGTGACCAACTAGGCATGTTCACATCAGGTAGTTTGCCTTTCATGGAAAATCCGGGGAGTTTGAATCCTCCCTTCCCATGTCCCTCAGGTAGCTCTCCCTTCACGGAAACATTAGGCATGTCGACGTTCAATTCCGGTGACTTCCCATCAACATCAACTTTAGGAGCGTTCACATCAATGTCTGTTGTGCCCATCATCATGGATGGCCCCCTCATGTCTACATCGAGACTAGGCATTTCCCCTTCCACGGAAACCTTTGGTGCGTCCGGGAGTTCTGCACTAACTTTTGGCCCGGAACCTTTGAATCCAAATTTTGGTAGTTTCGGACTCTTGATGTGGAATCCAGGGAACTTGTGACCTTTCTTCATCTCCGGCGTCTTTATTTCGACTGCAGCCCCTGGGACTTGCAAGTCAATGTTGGGGGCATTCACATTCGCTTCAATGTTAACGTCTGGAATCTTTGGAGTCTTCAGACTGAGTTCGACTGGTTCAATTTCGGCTGATGGGAGTTTCCCTCTCAATGAGGCTTCAGGAGTTTGAACATCAATGGACGGCGCCTTCCCTTCTAAGGATACGCTCGGGAGGTTTACATCTACGGAGCCTTTGGGTAATTTAGGGCTCTTAACTTTGGCACTTGGTAGTTTTCCCTCGAGAGAAATGTCCCCTTCGGGTAGGTCCCCTTTCCCTTTCATTGACATGCTCGGCATTTTAACATCAAAGTGCGGAATCTTCCCCTTGAGAGAGAATCCAGGGAGCTTCCCACCCTTTCCTGAAAGGTCACCGCTCACTTGAGCAGACGGAGCTTGACCACTAATGTCAACGTCAGGTACATCCATCTTCACGTCCAACTTGCTAAAGTGAAGATCCATTTCCGGGGCCTCCCCCTCTGCTTTCACCTTGGGCATGCTAATGTCAACATCAGGCAGTTCAGCAGAGACTTTGGGTCCCTTCACATCCGGTAATTTTCCGCCCAAGGACACTCCAGGTGCTTTACCCTTCTTGCCCTTGATCTTGGGAGCTTTGATATCGGCAGAGAGGCTTGGTCCCTCCACATGTAAACCCGACAGCTCCCCCTCAACTTTCCCACCGCTAATATCCACGTCAGGAATTTCAACATTGATGTCACCCTTCTTGCCGCCGCCCTTTTTGAAGAAGGATGGGAGGTGGAAGCCGCCTCCGGAGACTTTGGGTCCCTTGATGGAAGCATCCGGAGCATCAACTTCCACAGAGGCCTGACCCTCTCCGTCTAAGGATAGGCTAGGCAGGCTAAGGTCGGCGTCCGGAGCCTCCACGGTGAGGTCTACATCCGTCATTTCTGGGAGTGTGACTTCGGGTTTGTCAATAGAAATCTTCCCTTTTCCTTTCCGTGCTTTCACTTGTGGAATCTCCACATCCACATGTGGCCCTTGAACATTGACTGATCCCATTTCCACATCCAGATCACCGTCGTGTTTACTGGAAACACCACCGCCGAACTTGGGCATTCTGAGGTGGAAACCTCTTTTCTTGCCGTCGGCTGAAGGCGGTCGCACATCAAGGTCTTCTCTATCAGCGCTGAGGTTGACCGACGGCTTGCCCGCAGCAAGATTTCCATCCACATCAAGGTCACCGCCGAGCCCACCCTTCCCCTTTACGTCGACGGATGGCAGCTTGACATCCATCTCAAACCTTTGTTGTTCACCACCACTGTCCTTGCTCACTGGTTTCTTGTACTCATCCCCGGTATCCTCCTTGCTGGCACCCTTGCCTTTGCCAGCACAGTTGAGGCTGATGTCAGGTACGCGGATCCCGAACTTGCGGGACGTTCCCGGGGTTTCCCCTTCACTCTTTCGTTTCTGTCGTTCGGGTTTCTTGATCGTGCCGGGGCTTCCGGGCACCCCAATATCGATTTGGACGTGGGGACCCTTCGTGTCTGCCCCTGAGATTTTAACTGTTTCCGGTTGGATTCCGGTCTCCACCGTAACGTTGGTGCGGGCACCGCGGACCTCGACGGCCTGAACGTCGAGCATGGCGGAGCCCGTGTTGAGGGCCATTTCTGGACTGTTGTAGTTCATATTTATGACGGGGGATATGGCTTCAACAGGTGCGTTTTTGGTCGAGGTCTTGGAATGGGAGATTTTCCCCTTGGCTCTGGGCATAATTTCAGGCTTGCTCGTCGTAGTTACTCTGATTGCTCCTGCGGCGGCGTCGTCGTCTCCGCGGGAGTCAGTCTCATCAATTGATAGTGCTATGGACGGGGTTGCGAGTCGTCTGGGCTCATTTACATCCGCGGACAGCTCAGAGGAGCCGCCGCCGACGAAGACGTGAGGACTACTACTGGCTGAAGGAGACCGAGTCTCACTTGTGCTCATGAACACTGTGGTTGAGGGAAGATCAACCCCTTTGACTCCATTCAGCCGCTTTTTGCGGCGTCCCACTTTCAAGTCCAAGTGCTCCTTGCCTACCTGTAAGCATAAGTTACAAAAGACCATGTAATATTAGTCATTCCTTTTTCCGTCTTCTCACACACTCAATTCACAACTCACACTGACTCCCAGGAAGGGTCTCTCTCTCTCTCTCAGAGCCACCTCATTCGCAGAAACAACGGTCCGTTGAACAGAATTGGCTATTTCTATGTCATTTGCCACTTGAGTAAGAATGCCGTCGGAGCCTTTCCTTCCGTCAGCTTCCCGCTCGCCTGCCTGCCTACTTCTAACAAATGTCACCTGGCTGAGTGGAGCTGTGCTCATACGGCCTAACTATCACAATGCAACGGTGATTGACACATGGAGGGAATTCAAGAGTATCTACGATACGCCACTAGAATCATCCACTACGAATAGCCCAGAGAATTTATTGCCATGCTTTATATCAATATGTATACAGAAAGGAACTAATACAGAGCCCTACATAAAAGTACAACCGTATCCAACTTCAGAGTCAAACTGACAACTTGTGAGCTCGGAATTAGGTTTATTTCCTCCACCACCGTGCTGCTGTTGCTGCTGCCACCGCCGCCGCTGCCGATCGTCTCACTGTGGCTTTTTCTTCAAGTTTAAGCGGCAGATAGGAACTCGGGCTTTCCTTTTGGAAAATATAAATTCAGTTGACTTTAGTATCCATCCCTCGTCAAGGCGAAAAACAGTATGCTCCCATCTGCGCCGAAAGTCAAATCTGTACTAGCTTCGCAGGGCGTGTCAAAGCTGGAGTGAGTGTGCCCATTCAAAAAGCTATAGACTTGGTAGGAAAACAACAAACATAGACACACACGGTAACGCTCAAACGAAGGCTAATGCGAGGGGCGCATGACCATGTGTGCGTGCGAATCTGTGAGCGAATAATTGTGGAAACTGGGGGCACTTGAGGAGTACGTGAGCCGCGGAAAGCCCTTGAAGAGTAGAGCAGCATATGAGAGGCTATGTATATACATATTACTATCATCATGATTCCCCATGAGCCCAGTCATACTGAGCATTTGGTCCAACTGTTGTTGCCAATAGGAAAGAGAATGGCCAAGGGAAAATTAAGGGTTGCTCATAGTAGTATCCATAAACTATCACCTGTGGCATATACTTATGTGTAATTGCTTCCCCCCACCATCCGCTCCTGAAGAGACTCTTAAGATGGGGGAAAAAATGTTGCAGGCCATGGAGAGGCTCGGATTATGGGGCATTGGGGAAAAAATTGGCCGAAAGCGAGAGACAATACGGATAGTGGGGATGGTTGCAATAAAAATCATGTTCTTCAACTGCTAAAAATATACCCCCATTATTCACACTCATCTGCAACTGCTCAGTCAGCAGGAGGAGGAGTAGGAGAAGGAGGTGAACACTCACACACGCCCGAATGGCGACTATATACATTAACGGTACAAAAGACAGTAGTGGCGGTGGAGGAAAGAATCCGCTCACATCAGCATCAACACAACAGCATATAAAAGTAATGAGACCGTGGCATTTAAATCTCCCGTTTGTGAAATGAAATCTCAATAATTATGTGATGAAGAGATTCCTACGTGACTTTGAGAGAGGTAGTTATATTTAGCTACTATGATATGCAGTAGTAGAACAGACTCATTAGAAATCAGAAGAGGGGATCTCAAGACAGTGCGAATATGGTGGGAGATTCCAACGGAGATCTAAAGGAGACAGATGGTTCAAGGAAAAAATATATATGTGAGGCTGCTTGGCGACCAAGTTGTGATGTGATCAAATTACAAATTTAGCTTGCGAGAGAGAGAGAGAGAGAGAGAGAGGTGGGAAAACCGGGTGAGACTGCAAAAAGTGCTTTTATAGCGGGACTCTTACATGCATGCTGACGGAACATTTATAATGATAATTATACGGTGTAAAAAATATTATGAAATGTATAGATATATATGTATATTTATACCTTTCGCAAGTCGTCTATTGATTGACTTTTGAAGAATGGATGACACACCCTGTTTTCGGCAGGAAGGGTTCCCGAACCACTTTGCACTGACACTCCACCGGGACTCGCTGACACGTGTATTCCTCTGTGCGGTAAGAGTCTGTCTGACAACCTCAGCATCTCCAGGTTGACTTCGTAGGGGGACGCGTAGCTGAGTAAAGTGATAGCATCCTCCAAGACAATGTGTTTAAAGGATACCGTCATAGCTGTTATCTGGTCACCTATATATGTACATATTATGTGGGAATATAAGAACATGATCATTGCAATTACCCCAACTCACACACACACACACACACAAACATACATGGAATGAGTGAGTGAGTGAGTTCGAGTGTTTCTGCGAGCATATAGTAGTAGTAGTAGTAATATGGGAGAGAACCCACAGAACAACCTTGCGCCTTTCCCCTTAATAACAGCCCCAGCATTTGCCAATATATATATATATACACACAGACAGGGAGGACGACGACGAGGAAACAAAAATAAGAAAATGAGATCATAGTTGCTCAACTACGTAATGCCTCCTTTCGTTCGTACCTGGAGCGATGCATTTCGACTCTGCAGCCGGCCCCCGTTGCATCACATCCTTTACGATGATTCCATCCCTCATGTTCCCGCAAATGTTGAAGCCGAGTCCAGTGAAATCGTGACCCTTGATAGCCACATTGTAGACCTGCGGCTCCTGGAAAGTGCAAAAAAATGACCTTGTACAGTCTGCATTTATTGCTCCCTCGCCCACGTCATGACTCCTTCCCTCCCAAATGAGCCATACTCGCAGGCTCTTTCTGCAACCCCCACCAACTCTCCACCACTCTCGTCAGATACTGCATAATATTATACACTTCCAACAATGCTCCAACGAGATATTTTTGCATCAAACACATAATCGTCCCATCATGATTGCAGGTTTCGTGCTCAGCTCACACACACACACACACAGTACTAGTGGTTGGTGGACTAGTGATGGTTATGCCCTTCAGGCCCGAAAATCTGACTTCATCAACCAGAACTATATGATCTCTTCGTCATCCGCATCGTCACCAGCATAATACTACAGCATACAGAAAGAAAGAGGGGTATACATGAGCCAGTACCAGCAGTAGGAACACGCCAGCACACTCAAAACAGACTCCCTCCAAATGTATACACAGGGAATACACAGAGTCGGAGAGGAGAAAATAACAACAACATCAACAAGGGCAAACCTACGGGTTTTTTTTGGAAACGTCGTAAAAAGCAGGCTTACCACCAAACACAACATAGCCACTGCCAACTAGACCGGCATGTTTATAAGATTTTCGTGACAGCCCTCCCCAGGTCTCCTTCACTTACTCTTACTCATGTTCACACATGCTCTACTGGCTCCTTCACTCCTTGGCTCTTTGCAGCTATTCGCCAAAAAGTTCACCAAGTAATTTACTTGAAATCGCTAATCAAGGGATGAGTAAGGCAATATTATGTATTCCTTCCTACGAGAGGCTCTCTCTGCATGGAAAAATTAGCGATGACACAACTCCGCATTTCCGTTTAAGGCATCTACAGTCAGCACACAGCAGAAGAAGTGTTTTTAATTTCTCAAATCAGCCATTTGTAAGCAAGGATGCATCATCGTGCGATGCAACGAAGCGCGCAAAAATACAAACATATATACACTGTCGATGACATCAAGGCGCAGGCAGACAGTGACTGTCAAGAATGACGGGATAGTGATGAGCGCGTTCTGGAATTTCACGCATGCACAGAATACACATCCCTTAGCATGAGGCCCTGGAAACAATGGAGTTTGATGGGCTTGTGGTTCCAAGTCTAATTTGTGAACAATTAGCGAGCATCCGAATTTTTGTACCCCACTATACTTGTCCCTGAAGTTAATAGCTGCAAAACCGCGAGGCATTTATAGGCGAACTGTCATACTGACTCCTGCGCTGTATTTGAATACTACGTGCATGCGAATCTGTTCTACTGTGGTGTGCTTCAATGCGATTTCAAATACAGAGGCCTCAAAGGAGTATGTCAGACATATTCGAATCTGTTGTTAATCAACCGTTGTCCTTATGTCTCACACAGGATGTATCTCTAAATATATCCGCGCCGAGTTTTTCATCATTGATCATAGTTTTACTTTCAGAGGAAGGTGCACAAACACTGCGTATTGGATGTTGTGGGTTCAGCCCTTCCGGCTCCATTGTTACCTACTTCCCCTCAATCAGTGGAAAATTGAGGGAAAAAGTTAATCGTCACCCTCAAATGTGTATGCATCTTTTTTGTCACTCATTTGTTCCCACAGTACAGTGCTACCTTGAGTGGCCTCGCCACGGAGAGACCTCCGACGACCACTCGTCATAACCACATGTATGCATTTCACAACATTAGAATAGTCTTGGATCTCTCGCGGGAAATTGTAATCGGGACAAAGTGGTCCGAGCTCACGAAACGTGCGCCAGTAAATTCTCCTCTCTGTAGTGTATAATACTGCAGGAAAAAATGCCGAGTTTTTTCCCCTCGTATCGTGCTTCATTTTACTGTTGGCATGAGTAATCAGTGCTGCGGACGAGAGTTTATTTGAGACTCGGAGCAAAGAACTTTTCATCAAAACACGGCTCTAACTGCTAATTTAGTTCATACAATGATAATGGCATGGAGAGCGAGTGACCATGCGGTGGTCGTTTTTGTTGCCGTGTATGTACTCGTTTGCAGAGATTTCCTCGTTTTACATCCGCCGTCCGCCGTGTGTTCGCACGGGATCACTTTCTTTCGAATAGGAAATGAGGCTAAACCGATATAGGAAGAAGCTGGTATGAAGTATGAAGTGACAAGTGGCGGTAGTAAAATTCTCTGACTCGTAAGCAGTTCTTGTAAAATGGAAATGTTTCGAGGAAATTTACTGGGTAAACATGACAGAGCAGGTGAGGGGCTTTGCACACACATTGACACTCATCGAATCCCATGGAGAGGAATGTTTCTGTGTGGGATTCTGATTCTCGTGAACCGCTTTGGCACATAGGTCGACTTGGCTCTTCTCCCGCTCTTAATTCATTCCACGCATATTCTAAATAGTTGACACGTTCATGTGGTTCAAACGAGAAGAATTTTGCGGTCATGTGTCCCTAGAACTCAGTACAGTACTTACAGATGCAGTTCTATACGGAATATACGTGCATCGGGGTATCACGGTATGCGTGCGTAGTATAGTAAGGCAAGCCTGACGATTTTACAGCGTTTGGCGGCGGCTTCGTGCATCTTCTTAAGAGTGCGTTTACCATTGAACTGGGACTTTCTTTATGTTCCTGTGACTGCGTCATGAATAATACAGGGGATTGTTGCACCTGCTTTATCATTGTATGCACTTGAGCCCTCTCCCCACGAGTTGGATTCAATCAAGGTAAAAGTCCTGTCTTTGCGGTGGTGCAGACAGGCTCACACCGCGACCATTATTATCAGAGCCTCGAAGGCATCGTCTCAGTCAGTTCCCCATATACAGCCCGTCCGTCCTAAATGATACACACGGGGTAATCGTTACAAACTTTTACGAGTCTCACGCCGCACTCTCATCAGTTCACACTCAATGATTTTCCCGCGAATAAAATTATTATATAATAAATTTCAGTTCTAATGACTCCGGCACGATTTTCTGGCTCCTCATTTGCTCGTGATTATCGCCTCGGAGGAGCAATTAAACTCGGGTCAGCAGAGACATTGCAAACACTAACGGCAGTCACAACAGGACCGGACGGGAGGAGGCTAGCAGGTTATAGAGAGAGGACTTAATGGTCTAATCATATCTCTCAGTTTCGAACACTCTCACCACGACGGCTCAAGCATTAAGTCATTTCCCGCCGTCATTCACACACACACACACACACATACGCACCCTGTTCGTGACGACATCAATCTGAATGAAAAGAAAAAAGTGAACATGGACGGTTTTTCAACTACTACTTCTTTTGAGTCACAGAGCGATTTCCTTGGGAATCCTCTGTCAGAGTGACACCCAGGCTGATGAGTCAATGTGACTTCAATTAAACTTTTATCGACGGTCAAATATTCTAATTTATGGGGATTGTAAAAGGAGAAAATTACGCCCGCTCCTGTATTTACTACCACCTGAGAGCGTCGTGTTAGCCGAGCCATTGTGTGGGCACGGACGGATCACACATTTCACATCCATATACCTCTTCCCCCAGCCATTATCGCCTTGTAATTTTTCCAATATTGAAAATACTTTTTGTAGCGGACGACGAAGGCAAAAAGTGCTACTCATCTGTGAGCGCAGACCGACTCCTACAATAATTCCAACCTTTCATCTCATCCCCCTCTCATGTATTCAAAGGAGCATTTGAGTGGCACGGAGTGGAATCCGAGCCAAAAGTTTCTCAGTGTCTTCAAATGAGAATTTATGGCTTAGCCTCGACTAATTCTTCCATTGCATGAGGCGGTATGCGAACCTTGTAACTGTTATCCGGAGGTCCTTTACCGTCCAAAATATTCATATTAGTGGTGCTCTCCTGATGTGCACACTGAGAAGTGGAATGAATGTCTGTGTGTGTGTGTGTGTGTGAGACCAATCAAAAGTATCACTGTGTGTGTAAAAAGCTTGTCAAAAAGTGCATGATTTTTTCTCTTCTCTGCGCAAGTAGTGAACTGTATACATTTTTTTCTGTGTGACATGACAACTACAGTAGTGGTTGTTCAAGGTCCTGAGACACGATGAACCCTTTCTTTCACTCTTCTTTTCTCACATTCTATACTACTCGCTCGCACCCGCGCTCACCCACATACAAAATCACACGCCTATCCCCTCCTCCTCCCGCTGTGACTCTCAAAGTAACCCGTGATTTGTTAATCAAATACCGGCATCATTACCATACAGCATATAATTTCACAATCACAAAGCAATCCTCTGCTCTGGTGAGTCACTCTCTCAAACGAAAAACTTCGGGATGAAATATCCCAGCTGCTGCCCTCGCTCAAAACAGACGTTGCATTCGCTCCATTAAAAAGTTAACATGTGCGAAGATGATCATGCAGTTCGAACCGCCGTCGTCGCCGTTTTCGTGAGGGGCAGTTATAAATAGAGTCGATATTCGCAAGTCGTAATTACCAGGCATGAGTGAGACACGTTCCTCCTCGGGTCTTATTTCCCGTATACCTACTACGTCACAGCTCAGTTACTATTAGCTTTATGGTATTTCCTGTCGCATCTGCCAGAAATTCATTGCATACACTCAGTGAGACACGCACACGCGTAATGTTATACTGGGGGACATAACGCACTGTTTATAATGTGTCTGCGCCTGTGTATAAGTAGTGTTAAGTGTATAGCAACTATGGGTAAGGGAATGCGCGAGCGTGTGTTTATGAATGAACGCGACTGTCGGAGCTACTCACTACAGAGAGCGTAAAAACATTGTTGTTTATCGTCAGGGGGAGATAAGCCGGGGCTGTTGTATACGTGCGCCACAGTAGACAACTGGCTCATAAACAAGAGCTCAACCTGATGACCTGCATAGTTGGTGTGATTGGAGTGACCCTTATCTCCGGCCATATGCTATTACACACGAAGCACACCCGCACGGCCCCGCACACACACAAACACACACACACACACACTAGGTGGAGACCATCTCCATACAAGTGACATACTTGTCAATACGCCTCACTGCAGCAAAGGCATAGATAGGCATTTTCGTTACACTGTACTCCAGTAAAATGGTAAAATTGAATATCCATCAACTATGGCAGTAGTAGCAAAATACAGTATAAAAAATAATAAACTGTATTCTAGATCACATGAATTACGCGCTTTGAACCGTGACGCAGGAAATATTTTAAATATATATTCCCAAGGAAGAAAATAGAGGTTTTCCCTTGGAAATTGGAAATTTTTAGTGCGAGATTTATTATGATTTTTTGGCGGAAGTGACGGCAATTGTGCGATTCACTCCGAAGATAGTATAATATTGGGCTAATTTTAAAGCTTACCATAAAACTACAAGGACACAGTTTACGATGGATTTGGGCGAACATGAATTATGAACAAGAATTATCCATATTATTTACTGTAGATGAGCACACTAGGAGCTCGCAAGTTTGCCCATCTATACTGACACGCTCACGCAGCCTGCAAAGCCTTGTAAATTCCGCAATTTTTTTGCCCATCCCCTAAACCCTCTACGCACAAATACCACCCCAACCGCCTTTGAGATGGTGATTTTTTGCCCAAACTAATCCCCATTTCCCTTTCAATCTACATCCTGCGGTGACTCAAGTACTTAAATGGTCGTAGTAGTAACTTGTCAGACACATGTGGCTCAAATGCGTGCAATGAATGTGTCATCAGAATCTATAACTCTTGGCTGACTTTAATGACGGTGAGGTTTGGATTTGAAAACTGCTCCGTATGCTCCTCGTAAATCCCGACGAGTTCAAGGGAACCACGATGCCTCCGACTACATCAAAGGGAGAGCAACTCATTTCCTGAAACAATAAGGTGAGCCGATGAAACTAGTACTTGGGATGGATAGGAGCCGGAGAGTCACCAAAAGTTGTTCCCCGAACTCATCACCTCCTCCTCACGTACTTATATAGATACTGTACACAAGGATGTACTCCAAAGGTGCGTGGGTCGAGTGTGTATGTTTGTAATTGTGTGCGGACAACACGTAGTACTGCTGATAAGAAAAGTGTATCATGTTGGGCGTGTATGCTTCAATATGCCCCCTTTGTGTATATCTCAATCCCTATGCGTGTATGCGATGCCATCCTCTGTGCAGCGTGTGAGACTATTCAGCATGCATGGTTCTATTATTATTATAGAGTGGTAACTTTTAGGCATCCCGCCTATCTGTCCTCTTATCAGCAGCACCACATAGATGCGCAGCTCTTTGCATAAACAGGACTGGATTCATTTGGAGGAAAAAGACGTAATCCTTCATGAAAATCCGGAATAGCTACATTCTATGTCGTCCGAGAAGAGCCAGTTGGAAGAGCTCAATAAAATCTTCTGAATAGACTCTGTGTTTTGGGAGGTAGACAGACAGAGAGTGAGAGAGAGTGAGATCATCTTGAGGAGCATTGATGGAGATAGGGTGCAGTCGTGAGGGAATTCAAAGTGAAGTCAACGTGTATAGTAATAGTGAGCATGTGCTTTGTATGCGGGGTATAGAGCACAGGGTATAGAGCGTGCAATTATTTTGTTTATACGGCGATAAGGGATGATATGCTATAGACGGTAGAAGTACCACTATTATTGTTATTGATGTAGCTACGAGTTGTATGTAATAATGGCGTTGTACACAGCAACATGTTTACCACTTTGCCACCCACTAGGTAACTGGCTCTCAACAATCCTGTTTCCTGTTCAATAAAGATGAACTTGAAAAAAATATAGTTGAACTCCACAGGTTTTGGCTTAGTGTTTCAACGCGGTGTTGAGAGTCACGATGTCATTTCAGAATTTTCTGGCCAGTTGAAAGTGATTAGAAAAGGAAATTAAGAACTCTATTGTATGTGTGATTGTGTCTTAATTTTGGCATATTATTCAGAACTTATAACTGTGAGCACTTCATATGACCGTTGTTTGTTTTTAGACCATTATGTGCGATGTAAGTGCATGTGCACTACGTCCGCACATCCAGTCCAGTTGTGCGTAGCGAATCTACAGGACGCATGTACACACACACACACACACACACACACACACACTTCGTTCGTGTACTTGTGTGTATCTATACATTGTGTACATGGAGTTGCATTTATGTGTGTGGATATTGTGCAATTGGAAATTTTCTGACGCGTATGCACACACATTGTGTACACGAACATATTCCGCTGTTTTTACACTCAACACACGTTGTGTACACAGACTTGTACTCACGTGTCCACACACATCCAAAGAGCATAAACTTGTACTTGTATGCATGCGTTGCACGGATGAGTTTACGGGGATTTTTAAAAGTGCGGCTGTAAGCGGCTAAATCCATAGTTAATGGCGGCCAACCAGGATTCTACTCGGATGTAAAAATCTGGTTTATGTAGCCGTTTGTCCGGAAATTAAAATGTTGATTGCAGATCATAACTTTTTAAAACTCATCACGGGCTCTCATCCCCTCCTTCCATCCCTTGTACCACTTGACAGATCGTTAGAGCATGAATTAAATCTCTCATGATCCACTGTCGGCCAGACATAACCGTCACTCACTCACATCCTCAGCATATATACTCGAACAGAAATAATTTAATAATCTTGTTTGCTTCTCATTCCCATCATCTTCATATCCCGCCCCATCGACCAAGCTCAAACTCATCAGCTATCGAATGGCTAATGTTCCCCTCTGCCCGCAGTAATCATTATTTGAATCAATTTTTACAACGGACCCGGTCTCGTCTCAACTCTCAAGAATAATTCCCTCGTTCCCACACACATATAGCCACAACTTTTACCGTCCGCTAATTAACTTGCGATATACTAGAAGCACATTCCAACTTCCAAGCTCTCAATATTATGAATCTCTTCTTCCCATAAGGGTCGGAGCAATCTTCACTCATTAGTGCACCGCCATCACTGTTGCAATACTAGTGCTCCACTTACCCCACTCCTAAAGGCTTCCACCTGTTGCTCATTCCGCGATATACTTCGACGGAGAAACATATGCATAAAATTCAACTCCGGAGCACTACCACCAATTCCGTCATCCTTGGCCGCAGTTACTTAATCCAAGTTTTAATGCCTCAATCCAACTCAATCGCTTTACCCACTGACCTTTGAGTGAGGAAGATTGACCGCGGGGAATCGTGGGACTATCTCAGTGGAACTATGAACTGAGCTAATTCATCATAATTACATGACCGGCCGACAACAGCCTTCTTCACAACTCTCCACCCATCTCCTCGTTTACAGCTCTCCACGCGCCTCAATATTAAAACAAAATTCCCCACTGACCTTTACCTTCAAATGCCGGCCAAATTGGATGGCGGGGTGAACAACAATTCTAATGCACACACATTACCTCAAGTACAGAGTCATCCAGGGCCTGTCTGGAGCCTCTTCTGAAGAGGAAGCTGAATGGCCCCCATGGTGATTGCTGCTGCTGCTGATGTTGTTGTTGCTTCTTCTCCTCAGCGGCCGCCTGCAAGTCATAACATATACATTTCAAATCCTTTGCTTTCACCCCGCCTAGGACTTTGCACACACATACACACACACACACACATACACACACACACACACACACACACACATACACACACACACAGACATTCTTCCACCTGCGTACAATCCCGCAGCTCAAGGAGCAAGATCAAGCACGAGATACATACATTCGTCAATAACAAAATCATTATCATTTTATGAACCCATTCAATCGGAATGCTACGTGCTGTCCTGACGATCATCACCATCTTCATTCTGATGTTCATGATGATGACATAATCCTTAAATGTGTCTTTGTGCCCTGAGGAGTGACGAAGCGGATCATGTTTAGAGGCTATGGGAAAACTTTCCTCCACTACTACCTTACCTCTCAAGTATATTTATGACAACTCTAAACTGTTGGATTCATCACACACTCATTCACCAGCTTCAAAACGCCGTGCTCCTCCCAAAGACGCTCTCTACTCTAAAAATTGATCTTGAGTTTATTAAATATGCTAATGAGCTATAAAATTACAATATTTTCTCCAATTGTCTACGTCACCCTGTGCTTTTGCAATAACCTTGTCGGCGGCAGCATGGTGATGGGAATAGCGGCACGAGGTTCGCGCGCGCAATCATAAAATAATTGATCACGGGCAGCTAACACCGATCACCTGGCGCCTCCAATAATAATTATGACGACTTTCATCATTCATTTAAGTAATTTACAGTAATATTCCCTCCTGATCAAAATAATAATTTGCCCGACCCTCTGTGCCGTAGCCATAAGTACACCCTGTACAAAAGAGACACTTCCATTGAATAGTTTATAAATACATACAGACAGGCATGCTAGCGAGATGTACATGAGTGATCCAAAAGGAAAAGTGATTGGAAAACTGATCCTTCGGACTTTACAGAGGTTATCACACAATGCAATATTTATAAATCCGACGTCCCCTGCATGGCCAAGTAGGCATCTGTGTAGGATCTGAGGAAAGGAATTTTTGGAGTGTGCTTGTAATTTTTTGTCCGTCCAACTGGGACGTGTGTGTGTGTGTGTGCCTATGTGTGCAGTGCAATGAAGTGATAGGGACATGTCGGCCTACGTGGCATACTGAAGAGTGAACTATTCCGTATATACCTCTGTTGGCTTTACATCATCATCATTGTTAACATATTGCATACCAAGCAGAGGATTAATCTGTCAGGCACGTGGAAAATGCATTAATTTACTTTTTACAACAGCATCACACATCACACAGAGTCCGCTGATTGACACTGCTGTCCAGTGTGTACTGACTCAAATTCTAATTGAAACCCTGCCTCTTTCCAACATGGATCCATCACAACTCTATAGGACACTCTATCAGCTCCGGTCATTAATACTGAACAGTAGATTAGACGGTTGGTCCCGCCCCCATTGCTAATTACTGCATGTCCACACAATTAGGATTTACAATAATAATAATTATTTTAAAAAATATGAAATTAATTAGGAAAAACTTACCGGCTTTCCACTGCCATTTAACCTTGTCTCTCCCGATCCCTTTTCCCCCTCTGCGAACATAGCAAAGAAAATTCCAATTAACTTTTTCACGCACTTTATCACTGCAACTACAGCAATAACGGAAACGGGGATATATGAGCTGAGCTCGCTCGGAATTTTCCACTCTCACACAAGCCCACACAAAAGGACAAGACTGAACCATTCATGAGCATTGGCGAGCCATAAATAGGAAAAGAATATACTATTGAATATTAGAAGGGCATTTTTGGAGTCGGGATCCTTAAGGTGATTCAGCCGGAGGTGCTCATAGTATAGCGATAGTCGGACTGTGTGTGTAATAAACCGTCCCGTATGAGCGTCATTCAATACCTTGCATCAGAGTACAGTAGTTCAATTTGTCCATGTTGGACAACGACAAGAGTTAGGAACGCAGGAGTGTGTGGGACTCAGTGTGCGTACGAGAAACCACAGTACGGATTCCAAAGGAGGGATGAATAATTCATGGATCATTAAATTTCGTAGTCTAATCACCCACTAGTATAGCTCTGTATAATATATGCTTGTTTGTAAACACTTTTTTCCTAAGGCTCCGAATATCCAAGTGCAGATGTTTTCTGTGGGAATTGCGCCTTTTAAAAATGGCGGCGGCGCGCTGGTGGCGCGGGAGTTATGATGATGAGGGAGAGATGTACTCCCTCAATTGTTTCCAATTATTAACCAGATTCATCTTCAAGGTGGGTCTGTTCCCTCCTTGCCCCGCTGGAACAGCACTCTTGAGAAGGCTATATAAAAACATGTGAGCACGACATATGCCGTGTGACGATATGACACGAACCCAAGTTGAGTGTCTAAAAGGTTGGACACGTCCGCACGCGGCAGTGTATGATGAAAATAAATGATTATTTTATTATAATAACCATTTTCCTCATGCTCCTTCCTAGCTAGCTAATCATCGAGCGAATGAAAATATAATGGAGATAATTCCACTCACAAACACACTGGCCGCCCCCTACTTCAAGTCAGCCTTTGGTATTCCAAGCGCTACAACGACCCACATGTTGACATGCCTTCATTGCTACGAGCTACAATGCTATGCTCTGCCTTTCCTCAAGTAATATTTTTGCGCACATTCCATTCTGGACAGGAGTGACACACACACACACACAAACTTAACCTTGACGTTCCTATTACTATACTTTTGCATGATTCAATTGCGACTCAAGTATAATATCACTGAGGCTATCTCTGATAATCTCATCTCCCCAAAGGCACATCACTTGTCATCTCCGTCACAAAGTGTATGAGGCAAGCATGGTAGCGGGCTATAAGTCGCTCTTATGGATTACGCTCTTGAGATGAAGAACTAATCCTCTCTATTTCTTGAGTGGAAGCTTCCTTTTGAGGGAGTGTATCGGCGTGTGTGAGCTGATTCCACGTGAAAAGCTTACGCATACTTTGAGTTACAAGATTTGTGTACGGGCTGTAAATGGAACATGCGCACTCCGCCACGAATCCTTTCTTTTCTACTTGTCTACTTGTTAATAGTCATAATAATGAGGCGGGAGTCTGACGGCCGTACAAGTTTAATAGCGTCCACAATTTAAAGGGACAGAGGGTGAGGATGATGTGAGTGAGTAGTAGGGGTGCTAGAGGAGGTAATAATTTTGAGAAAGATGGACCCAAGTCAGGTTCAGGTGCGAAGGTAGTTTGCCTTGAAGTTTGAAATTTCTCCAAACGAGTGTGCGGATGTACTGCATAGTAGTCGTATATAGCAGCAGTGGTAGCAGCCGTAGTAGTAAGCTGTCGTTGTTTATGTGGGGCTGATCTCTTGGGCAAATACTCGAAATGGAATGTGTAAAAGAAGATCATTCTTCCATCGAAATTTCATGATGACGAGTGTGTTCGGTGTTACATGTCAGCTTGTTACTTTAATTTTCCAGTAGCAGCGTATACGGCTCGAGTATATTCAAAAGTTATTATTTTGTATGCTTAGCAGGTTCAAAAAGCTCCTTCTTTGAGTCACTCTCGGATGACGAATTAGGTAAAAAGGGATTCTCCTCGTAGATTTTTTGTCCAAACTATGCCGTGGACCCTCCTTTTTACCAGTAGTAGTCCACGTAACCTAGAAAGGGTTTTTGTAATCCTGGGTACACACACCTTTAACTTGCTGATCTCTGACACGGGAGTAGCGTGGGTACGGGCAGTAGCTTACGTACACATACTAAGCAGATTAAAGAAGTCTGTCTGTTTTTTCTATCTCTCTCTCTCATGGAGGGGCAAGGAGTGAGTTGTGGACAAAAAATATAAACCAAGATGAAATGCATAGTTTCCATTCAAAGATGAAGGAGCAAGTCCAGCAAGTCGTTCTTGCATGACAAGGACCAAGAAGGTTTCTCCTTTTCCCTCTCGCTCTATCCATTTCTTTCCCTTTCGTTTTTAGTTTTTTCCTCCGGAATTAAAATGGAAAACAAAATTGAAATTCTTCAAGGATTCACTGCGGGAAGGGACGATCATAAAGATCATTATAATCTACGGGAATGGTGGTCGGCGTCGGAAATCATATGAAACATTTCATAAAAATGTATTCTGGCAAAGGAAATGTAACCGGAAGAAAGAAGAAAAATCTTCAAGTGGTGCAATACGCTATGACCTCTGCCCGTACAATTTAGGATGTGAGAATACGGGTTTAAATGAAAAAATTGCGGTTGCATTTGAAGCTTTAAAGATGAAGGTTTGGTAAGCATACGGACTGTAGTAAAAATGTAAGATGTTGTCGTAAAAATCTTTAAATGTAAAAAATATTATAATTTGGTATTCAACTGCCGAGTTAGCAGTGTCAACTCGTTTTGCTAAAACGTGTGTATAAATAACTGGAGCCATCAACTGGGTGGGCACCACAAGGACATTTGGAAGGTTCTCCAATGTGTTGGGAAAGATTTGTTGGGACAAATTCCAAAACTTGAGAGATTTATCTGCCCATAGGCCAAGAGCTGTGTCGTCCTAATGTCTTTTGGGGAAAGGATTTGGTGGGACTGCGAAAAAGATTTGTCATTGTGATGCGCCATGTGTAGCGAACTGACTGTGCGTGAGGAGAGGGTGCGGTGCGGTGTGTGCGTGGTTTCAGTGGGTGATCAGTGCCATCGTCACACTGACTTGGAAAAAGGTGGCCAAAGGTGTGCGGAGTTTTTTGGGTCTGAAGGAAGTAACGTGATGAGGTGTACATACGTATTGCTAACTACTGGCCGTATTAAAAAAACCATCAATGGGGATCCCATCTTGTGTGTATCAACTTTATCAAGTGTGCACTGTAACTGATTTTTTGTTGAGTTGCTTTAAGCCGTTCTTGTAGTTGTAGTAGTTGTTGTTGTAAGTGTCTTATGAATGGAATCATCGTATAGTGTGGCTACCTCGTGACTTACCGCGCATTTACGCGTACGAGTGGGGATAACAGCGGCAAAAAGGTGACCACAAGACGAATAAACGGCTCTGTCCAACTGAAGATTCCCTAGATTTTTATCATCATTACATGTGCTTGGCTCACTTTTTCCGCGCTGGACTCGAGATTGCCTGTTTGTGAGTGTATATTAGAGAGGGATAGAGGGAAGGAGGGTGGAAAAGCGGTCGTGTGTCGTAAAAACCATGTACTGTTTACATTTATGACCAAATCCTTAATGAGTACAAGCTGAATTATTTCCACTTCTTTCGCACACATACACACGCACAGATGATGTGACCGTGATGAAGGGAGGTTTGGAGTGAGAGCCACTTGCAGTAGACCCTATTTTCTAAACAATCCCTACGCTGCCTAGTCCGATCGCATAATTTTTTGTTACAGTGTGACGGCAAGTACGGTTCAAGAGAGTATGAGTCAGCCTATTAAGTCCTTGTCATGTATTTTATTTAACATCTAAGTTAACAGCTGAACGCGCAGAGGAAATGGATTGGGTAAATCGAAATGTATTGGAGTCATTTATCCATGACGACGGCCATACTGTATTCATGTAGAGAGTACGCGGCTTTAGTATTCCGCACTAGGAGCATTAATATGCAATGAACTCTTGCGGATTTTAAGTTAGAAAGAAACCAGTTGAGAAGGTAGTGCAATACACTGTAGTAGAGGATGTATTGAGCTGTTGTAGTAGGCTAACAGCTGAGAGTTTCACATATTCATGGCAACTCTAGCTTGACGACGGCATTATGAAGGAACATCGGAGATCCGTTGCAGTTGTTGTTGCTGTTGTTTAGCATGCCATCCGCTTCTAATCCTTTCGCTGTTTCCAGATTGCAACACAATGCTCAGCAGATTGAAGGAACAGATGATGATGATTACTGTAATGAACTGTGTTATTTGTATAGGAGAGCTGAAGATGAACAGTCTGTGAATCAGAGATGGACAAATTAAGTGGTTCCTAAAACTCCACTTAAATAAATAACCGTTACTACTACCAAGTTTAAGTTCGCACAGTTGAAAGCAGGTGTACATTACTGCCGCATAATTCTAGTATGATTTAAAATTAGGGAAATAATACCCATTAGGTGGTTCACGGCCCGAGTTCCCACCATAATTAGAAATTAGCACTAAAATGAAAATTTCTACCATTTTAAATCTGTCATTGTCTGGATAAATTGTCATTGTGGAATAAATGCAATTCAAAGGGTATTTTGTTGAAAATTGGCACGATTAAAAACAGGCACTTCAACATTCGGCGTTAACTGTACTTGGTATGGCAGAGCTACAATAGGGATAGCACTGTGTCAGTGCTATTGCGAATAAAATGCCCACTTGTGTCTGGAATGAAGCGGTATTACGTTTTAGCTTTTTTGTATTTGAGCCTCCCTGCTTTTTGCTGAGAGACCCATCTATAGGTGAATTCTTACTGATTTGCTCATCATGGTCAAAGACATGTCAGCTCAGGTTCATCTTTCTGCGTATCACAGTTTGTACTTTGTTGCCCGAGGAAAAATACAATCACCAACCGGTTTGTTTCCTTGCAAAAGTGGTTTATCCTTTAATTTAGAATATTGGATGATATGATGATGATGGTGATGGCGACGAGCAAGATGATGATGATGGTCCTTACATTATGATATCTACTGAGTACAAGGGGGTGCTTGTGTGTTTCTTTTCAGGTTAAGCAAAATCGGACCTCACTGTCATGTTATCGTTGAACTGGAAGGATTCCCAATTGAACTCTAAACCACGTAATGCCTACCCTAGCCTTTTCTGCCTTCCTAAAATATTAGCGACGGAGGCTTCACACTAGCATTTAGATTATGTTTGACGAGAAAGCCCGACCATTCGAGCATGATCAACAGGCTCTGACGAGTTTTGGAGGAAAAATCAAGCCAGTATTGTCCTTTATTCTCTAGTAGTATTCTTTTCCACTCACTATACTAATAATATTACTTTTGCCAGATTACAAGCTGCAGTTAAATTTGTGGCCTGCACTACGAATTGCTTCTATTTACCAATTATTGGTGTGTCAAAAGCTTATTGCAAATTTTATCAACAAGTGGAGCGGCAAGTAGGTATCATGGGTTGGAAGTAGGGGTACTCTTGTCTTGTGTAGTGTGTGCTTGGAATGGCCTCCATTTTTTTCACGCACTTCATCACACGATCTGTACACTTCACATGTTATTTAAGCCTGTTCCTAAAAAGGTGATCACTGCACTTGTCGTCTCTCCATCGTCAATCCATTGTTCCTTCAAGATGTTTGTTTAGTAAAATAATAATCATGCGTGTATATACATTCTCTCCAACAACCCGGCCAATCGAGGTAGTTACTAAACTATACACATACCATTGCTAATACAAGTCTCACTACTCTGAGCAGCAGCCCCCAGCGGTAGTGCAATTTGCTGTGGTAAAGCTCAGAGTCAATATAAAACGGGAACAAATGGCAAAGTCAATTAGAACATTAGCGCATAATTAGCACAGGACAGACATTACATGAATCTTCTTCGTCCTCTTACTGTACAGTCAAGTCTGTCAGCCTTATCATTTGCACCACGCACGACCATCCCTCCTGCCTATACATGAGTAAAAGTTGTAAATTTCAAGGCGAATTAACACGTTGCTCGAGCACACACATAGTTTTTTCCCCATTCCTCCAGGCGTCCATTTCTTCATTTGGCATGAGTAAATAGGATTCCTTTGGCGATTCCACTACTTACTTACTCCCTGGTGTGTTTGCCTTGCGAATGTATTGATAATCTTCAGAAGAGATTGCACAATCCCAGTAGCTCAAATTTGACCAAATAGGAAGTTAGCATTGAATCCCTTGGTGGTGATAAGCGAGGCCTAACCTACACGAACGGCGGGCAAGAAGACGGGAAGTAGACAGCGTACCATCAGTGAAAATCCTATCAAATTTACAGATTTAGGACGCACGTATACACTATCTGTTAGTATAGCCATGACGTCCAGAGGAAAGTGAGTAGCTCTGTGAGCAATTCCTCGTAGTGGGCTAATTGGCCAGTAACTAACCTCATGACTACACGGATCACTGCTATACATACAATGGTGAGACTTGTAAAAGTATTATTAGCTTCCCACATGAGCTTCGACAAGAAAAAAATATTTATAAAGGAATGCAAAGTCATGACGTTCTCGCCGATAAAATTTGCTATCTATTAAATTGCTTATCTTGCCTAGGTTACTCTTCCCTCCTTCTCTTTACTGAAAGATTTCCTTGTATCTAGCAAGGAAGAACAACAATATCGTTCCAGCTTGATTTACAGCGGACCTTCTCATGCAGTATGCGGTCCTCCTTTGAACCTCGTATATATCTTGGCACTGGAAAACAAGGGTCACGTCTCCCCCACATTTACAGCTCAGGATTTACTGTGAGATCACCCTCTTATTCAGGATTAAAAGCAAGAGTCACTTGGTAAAACTCAGCAGCCTGACTAGTTCCTAGAAATCACGTGCATAGTCAGGCTTGAGAGTCACATTCTTGTTGAATCATATTAAAGTACTCTTTCCCATCAAATGATGAGATCGTGCGAAAAGCCATAGAGAGGTGAAGGAAGGAAGGGGATTGGAGGTCTTGAGAGTTTTTGTGTGTGTGCAATAATCATAATAGAGGAAAGGGATGAGATTGGTTGAGATTTGACATAATTTTATCAACGTTTCCCCCATGCCCTTGGAGATTCCTGCTCTGTCTGCTCGTAAATCTTGAGACAGCGTGTACTCCCAGACACGTGCAATTATTTTCTTTTCACCGTCCACACACACAAACATTGATTTTTTTTATCGAATGTGCATGCTCAGGTAATAGGATATATATACGAAGGGGTCGTCTCGTGTACACGTATTGAATACCTTGGACTTAAAATACTGACAGGTATTTTTCTTCCACGAGTGCGCCTGACTGACGGGTTGCTGTGCGAGTTGGTTCAGTCCATGCCTTGGAGCCACACGATCCTTCTTCGCCTCTTGTAATATTACTACTGGCATAATTTTTGGGATGCAGAAAGGATGAAGAGGGAGATGAATAAGGGGGGACGAAAAAACACGGAGGATTTCAACTTTGAGGTATTGAATTACCCTATGGCACACAGCCCTGCTGACTGACACAACATATGTGTTGTTCACACAACCGGTCAATACGTAACCAATTAACTACGGCCGCAACCATTACTTTTATGGGTGGTAGTCATCCACAGTTTCTGATGGAATATCTTTCCTCTTATAACCACAGTCCATTATTATTACCCGTGGAAAATGGTTTGAAATCTAACCACTTCGTATGCAAATCGGCCATTGTTTCCCAGGCAATTAAAGTTTGCTTCGCCAGCAGGCCTCTGGGTATTTAACCATCTCATTTGGTCAGACTCCTGGGAATATGGCCAGTTATCTACTGAAGGAGAGTATACCTGCCATCTGGCCAAAAAATGGCCAGTGAGGCACACGGGCACAAATTTGTGCAACTCTCAACAGACTGCAGGTTTGTACTATTGTACTGAGTAGCTCACACTGTGCCTATGCTACAAATGTCAACAATAGTGCATGTGAGTTGGGCAGTTATGTTATGTTTGCGAACGTACACTCACCACTTGGTTGCCTCTAGCTTCCGAATGCAAATGGTTGTATGGATTTTGACAAGTAAACTGATATCAACTCACGCGCTTCTTATCCACGTACCCAAGATAAAAGTTCTCAAGGAATCTCGTGTGTTTCTTATTGCGTCACCCCCGTAGTTGCGTTCCCACACGTTAGCTATTACGCTGGACCATGACGTGTGTGTGACTCTTTAGAAGTTCTATTTTGCGCGGTGACACTATACAATGCAGTCCTGAGAGAGTGAGGGAGGCCGGCACGTTGGGCACTTTGCCTGTTTTGACATTTTCAATTAATTAGCATGTGATTAGGTTGAAAAACGCTGGGGTTTGACCAAGTATGGGCGACGATGAGGGGGAAATCGTGAGGAATTGTTGGAAAAACAATGCCGCCTTACGTGCGCCGCAATAGATTGGGGAGGGATAGAGAGCCAAGGAATATCATGGTGACGATAACTCTGTGAGAGAGCATGCTTACCTCGTGTCGTGTCGATCATGTTATTTGTTTGAACCTTGAGTATACTTAGAGGCGATTAATTGTTCCCCAATCACCGTCATAATTCATTACGGCTGCAGGCGAATTAGCCCACGATGGAAATAATAATAATAACTTATTCACTTTTCCAAAAACCTTCCCTTCCAGTCCTCCTTGTTACAGTCAATGCTCTCTCTGGCGGCATTGGAATGCAGGGAGGGAATTCATTTGAAAATTTATGCAAAAAAGGATGAATTCACTCCTTTGTCTTGTACCCACCGCTGCATAAATATGAACAACGGCCCGTTCCCAATGGAGTTTAAGGACAACCATAATTACGGATTGCAGCAGAATGGGAATGACGGAGTGATTTCATTCTCCTATCCACAGCTTCTGTTCTACGCCCGTGTACAACTTCTGTCAATGGCAGGTAATAATGCTAACTATCTGGAGGCCCTGCAGTGATCTAATTGTTTCCATCGCCAAATCATGAGGACTAATTAGACTCGTTTTGCTCTATTTGCAGCCTCGTTTCATCTTCTGGCTGCTGCGAGCAGGTTGGGATGGTTTCCACAATATGGATGAAAACCTAAGCTTGTTGTGACGCAAGCTGTGACTTGTGACTACTTGATTAAAGGGAAATTAAGGTCTTCCTGTACTGAAGGAAAACATCAAAATATGATTTCTGACCCGCGAGCTTGGGTAAGATATGGATAAGCGATGAGTCATTTTGACTTTTATTATAAGCGTCATAAACAGCAGGAGCTGGATCAAACTACATTAAACGAATCTATTATCATTAATGGACGTGTCAGTTTAGTTGCTGGCAGCACCAGACAGAATCTCTTGTATTGATAGACTTGATGAAATTTCTCAATCATTTACATAAAATTAGGGGTCACCACTACCACTACACTACTGTATGAATGATCAAATCTCATGTATCACAACGCGCCAATCACTTTCACCTCCCCTGCTCTCCATTCTAGATCACCATTACTTACATATTGACTTGGTTAATTCTTGTCTGGGTGACTCTGTAATGTTCTTGCTTGTATGCCCTCAAAGAGGACGACAACGACAAGCGCTACCAGTAACTGCTACCGCCTAGCCTCATGTCAAACATCCAGAAGTTCAATTTATTAGTATATTCATATAGGTAGGACTGCGTGGACGGACGAGTACTAATTGGATTCAATGATCACAGTCGTAGTGACAGTTGAGAATGAATAATGTACGGGGAAAAGTGTGTGCGGAGGAGAGAACATGCACGACAACCTCAACTTTAAACGCCGTTGATCCCAGCCAGTTTTCCGCATGTTAAACCCATCCTCCTGACACGAGAACATCGGCTTGGACCAGTCCAGAGAAATGAAGCTGATTGCGAGTTGATACGGGGGGGGGGAATCCTCATTCGTTCATCACGGTAAAAAATCAATTCCAATCATTATTATTGCTGTCACCTCTTCTTCACCCTAAAATCGGTCAAATCTCGCGCCCTCAACCATTCACAGAAATTACTACTCCTTATTCTCAATAAACAAGCTATACTAGTTGTATATTTCTCATATCCACCAGTAGTGACCATATCGTCTCTTTAAAACATCCACAGATATCAGGAACCTCTAACTGTAGACACTATGGAGTCCACACTCACGATACTCTCCATAGAGTATAGAAACAGATCACGTACGTTTACCGCAATAATAAATGGAATCAAAAATGCAGACGTAATTCGCTTACGACTTATCATACTTTGGTATTTTAATTGCTCAAGGGCCGCTAAGGTTAACGAGTAAGTTCGAATTTAAATTCCTATATGAAATGCACACCACACGATTTTCTTGCGATACATGAGCCCCTTTCATGCATAATTCAAAGCTTTGATTTGATTGGCGTAATAATTCACGACACACTCGAGCATAAGTCGCATTAGGGAGACCTTTGCAGACTGAATCTATGATAAACTGTTCCCGACCACTTTGATTTATCTCACGGAAGACTTTTAGAACATCTGAATATTGTGAAGGAACGGCTACTGTACCACCGACCGCAGCATTGTAATTCAATTAGCGCGGGTGGGCCCAGTACACAATCCAATAGACGAGATGACGAAGCAGTATTTCATCCAAGGTTGTCGCGTACAACAAAAGAAATATCCTTTTCGTGCTGACATCACCGATTTTCCGTCATTACTATTATTATTATTATTATTATTTTTATTATCATTGCTATCCCTAGTTCTACTTTTGAGCTACTAAACGTGTTGACTTCAGTAAGGTCTACGTTACAGCGCCTGAGAGATAATGATCAAATACGCTTTAGTGCATGCTATCATAGCTCTGTCCTGTGGAACAATACTGAAAAGGGCGACTTGCTAAGTGGTAACAGCAGGATCCCCTCCTGCAGATTAAATATTGCGTCACCGGCGGCCATAAATCCCTTTTTGCAAATTAGGGGTAACCCATGTTATTGGTATCATTACACAGTAGCAATAATATCCATCATAATTAGCAGGCGGCTGCCAACTACCCGGCTTCAATCTTTTATGATTCATGTTCACAAATAGCTTGGAATTAACCAGGTACTCCTGCTCTCAAACATGATTTCCTAACATTTTCTCCAGTTCCTCCATGGTTGAAGCAGCTAGAAAATCACTGTACGAGATCCTGTTTCGCAAGAAGAATGGTAACTGATTCTTATCCGATTTTCACACACTTGTCCTTCCATCAGTCTCACGCCGGGTCGGTGCTGGCTGGGGTAAGACAATGCCAAGACGCGCTGTTGGCACGTCTTCCATGGGATATGGTTCATGTAAAATAGTACGTTGAAAATCCTAATTGCTTTTCAACTCCATGAAAAAGTGACCTTGTCACTGTAGGAGATTTTGCATGCCTGTTGAAATGACAGGAAAGGAATGTTTCTCGCCAATATTTGGCAGAACAACGGCCAAGAATATTGCACTTGTGCTCGTCGTGAGAGTCTTTGCAGATGATACACGCTATATAGTCTTTCATGTACTACGGTGGGAGGGAACTGCTTCGACCTTCCCACTGTATCCAGCTCCTCTTGGATGTTGTTGCACTTGTTAACTTTCCCATAAAGGCTCTCTTTCCTCAACACAATTAATCATCTCCGCCTTGTTGTAGTAGCCAGTCATTCATACTGCTCCCGTTGTCGCTCTCGTTCTCTCCACTTCTCACCACTCACCAAACTCACCGGCACACCTTTCCAAGTGTGAACAGAAGCTAATTGTCCTTACGCTGATATAGTTAGCGGAAGTACATGAGCCTGAAGGCAAGGACCCAAAACATTGGCACTCTTCTCCTTCAAAGGTATAAGGAGGATGTTTGCTCAGTGCCACAAGTTACCTTATTTTGTATTTGACTCGTTTAGGCGGTAAATAGACCAGTGCGTAGGGTTAGGTCCGCTGGAGGTCATCAATAAACTTGCAATCCTCGTTGTGCTATGAATGCGCACGGATGGATAGACGAGAGTGCGTAATTTTTCGGGAACGGAAACTTGATATCATGTGTTTCAGGAGTTACAACATCTGACCACAACCATAAGCCTGTACTTATTTCCGAGCAGAAAACATGAGACAGTAGGACAGACAGATTGCAGCGGTGGAAAGTAATAAAAGTGGGATAGAGGAGTATCGAATATTCTCGAATATCAAATAACTGTCGCAGTCCCATAAAGTTACTGCACTCTAAATGTTCATACCAACAACCGCATTTAAATGGAGCTCATATTAAGCATGACACAAACAATCTCACTTTCAATGCTCGTTAATCCCGTCCACGACTCTCAGGCGTTACAGATGCGCCGTCAGAAAAGTCGGACTAGTATGTAGCGGAACGACTTCAACAATGCTGAGTACAGTCCTAATTAAGGAACACTCAGCATATTAGGTACGAACTGCAAATATAAATTTGCCACGTTTGTCATCTACTTCGGCCTCAAAAAGGCTATAGACCAGCTAGAGTAAACCTTGCACCACATCCCCACGTTATAACTCACGTTAAACACACAGGCGTAATCATTTGGAACAAGACAGCATCATGCCTTTTTTCCACAAATTAGATCGATCCAGATTTGCAAGACAAATTATAATGACGATGATAGCGGCCGGTCACTTATTACTGCGGTATGAAACCATATTGAATTTTTCACGGTCTCTCGTATGGTCACACCTAATGGTTGATGTGTGTGGTGCAAGGTGTAGCGATTCACACTTCACTCTCTCAACTCCCTGCATGCATATCAATCTACGCGGCAGCGGCCGATTAATTGAATTTTCCGCTCTAATACGCACTTTCATTCATTCACTCACTCACTCACTCAGTCAGTCACTCCTTCGTGGAGGACCCAATGCGAGAGCAGTCTTCTTATACGAAAGGGATATTCAATCTTTAGAATCAGAATCTCTTCACATCCATTGAAACACGTCTTATTTAACTGTACGTAATCTCCAATGCAAATAAACAATGTTTTTTTATGTCATGGAGAGGGAGATTTCATAACAATTATGCCCTCGCATTAACTCCGTACGTGCGTGCACGGACTCTATTGCTAAACAATGACCGTCCCATTCATGTCTGTTAGACATATGGGCGAGGAATTCAATATTGAAAATGAGCATCATTATTTTCGTTGTAAGTAATAATGTAGAGTTATGCATAAAGGTTGATCCTCCGGGACGCAAGGCTTCCACTCCCGCCTTCAATCTCTTCGCATTCTGAACTCCTGATTGTGAAATGATTTTCACAGGGCTATACGCATGTAAATAGGGAGGCAGGCTGTACACATGCCCAAATCCAAACTGACACACACACACACACAAACACACGCACACTGCCAGGATGCGGACAACTCAAAGACCTTTCTCAAGCATCCTGTTCACACAGAGACACACACATATACATTACCTTGCGTCCAAACATGTCACTGCAGAAACTAACTATGTGGCATCATCAGTACAAAGGGTGCACCATGGAAACCACACGTAAATCAAATTGCTACGTGCAAAGTTAAGTACGATTTCATATAATGTATTCTACCCCGCAAAGCTATGCGGGGAAGCTAGTAACACCGTATCGATACACGCCCCTTGACGCGTTTCACACAGGAGTTCCTCTCTGCGGTCAGACGAACCTCCCATTGAGACAGACTATTTAATCTGTGGGCCATTGGGACAGGAATATCATTTAAATACTAATCATCCTAATCATACAATAAAAGTTGGACTAATTGTCTTGAATGATGACCGCCTGATGCAATCACCACTGACAGCTTGCTATAATCAATACCTTGATTAAGCCCTGTACATGGGCAAACCTTGGGTTGTGCTGCACAGTGAGCTGTGCGTGAGTACATACATTACTATCTGGTTGCAGTGAGAGATCGTTTAGTGGGAAAAGTTTTCGCGCACCATTTCTTATGACGGGTCCCCCAAACGCCTTGATTCTAATCTCACGTCATAGACACTCTCTTCTTCATAACAATCGGAAATTTATTAACGTAATAATTCCTTTGCCCCGCTCTACTGCCCACAATCCACTCATCCCATGCATCACATACTGACACGCACACAGACTCACAGTGTTGCACAAGCAGTGTAACAAGATATATTGCTGGTTAATCTAAAAGCGCAATCCTGATCACTCCCCAACAATGACGATGATGATGAGACAGAATGGACATGAAGATGCAAGCCGTATGTTATGTATAGAATGGGGGGATCCGGCCTATGTTCCTCATTAATTGTTTGCTCACCTCACTTAACCCGCCCTCTTGACATGTGCGGGATGACATGGCCAGATTTTTACCAAGGAATTTGTCAAGTCAATCTCACCGTGGAAACTACCAACTCAATATTTTTTGCACCCCCAGCAAAACGCCCTGACTTTTCCACTGTTGTTGTGAGCTCTCAGTCAAAGGGGCGCGCATGACATCACAGTCGAAGTCGTAGTAACAATAATTATAACCATTAGAAAACAAGAATCAAATCAAAAGTAACAATACATTGTTAGTTTGAAGACTTTTCCCAACTTTTCCTCTCATCTTCAAAGTTGAGTAAGGTGTCTGCCTGTGTATGTACGCGACGCGGTGGTGATTCACCACTTGACTCCGACCAATGCGTGCCTCATCCTTAACTGTGCACTCAATCATCTCTCATGGTGAGTTCCCCACTTGTTTGTGTTGTTATTATTATCTTGGGGTTAATAATGGGAAGATGCTATTGCAATACAAGTTGCTATCCTCTATGCTGAGGAGTGTCGAATTTAGCTCTCTTCCCCATTGTTACCATATGTATGCTGTATGAGCGGCGACGAGAAAACGTCTCAAGACTCTCCCATATTTTCCCTCGTTACAAGGCGGACTGCGGCGTGCAACATGATTCTTGTCCTGTTCACTAAAACATGGCCGGAGCGTACGGCGGTATTGCAGAAGCACACATGCATGCACATATGGACACGGAGGTATTACACGGTAATAATGGGCGCGAGGAGGATAATTACTCAGATTTTCCAACCTTCCTCGTCCACTTGAGCTCACACTCATGAGTACTGACCGGCATAATGTTCATCCACTCATTCACTCGAACAAGTACCAATAGTGATGGTAAAAGAGCGGGCTTCGATCCCTGTAGAGGAAGATGAGGCAGGCGGCGGTGCGGTGGTGGCAAAAGCGATGAAAGTTTTGTCCCTTCCCAGCCGCCTCTGTAAGCCCACCGTCATCATCACTGTTCACAGTTGAAAATGGGGAGAAATCCTCACATATGCCATCGCAAGGCCCATTCATAGCAAAGTTTCGCAATGGGACTCAAGTATATGGCTTCATAATCAAAGCCCGTGTCCACACGACTATCATTATGTTTATGATTATTGTACTGAATGGTGATGATGATTCACCATGGGGGGAGCGCATAAGTTGAGCCACCGCCGTCATCACACTCGACAATAATTGAGAGTAATTTTCAAAATACATAGCCCCCGGCAGTTGCACACGTATCATCCGTACAGTACTTGTCACTTTGACCCTTGTGACTC
The DNA here is from genome assembly GCA_009870155.1 of Pseudobourletiella spinata. Classification (NCBI taxonomy): domain Eukaryota; kingdom Metazoa; phylum Arthropoda; class Collembola; order Symphypleona; family Bourletiellidae; genus Pseudobourletiella; species Pseudobourletiella spinata. Next base: position 34,387 of record WJFA01000121.1, on the reverse strand, counting down.
CTACACTGCTACGGGCTAAGAACTCACACACGCGTGCCATGGTACGGTCAATTTGAAATTGATTCCCCTCGCGGTATCAACACTCCCCCAATTATGCTTATCATTCTGGTCAATGACAAAAAAGTTGCAAAAAAAGTGGAACTGTATGAGTGGAACGGAGGGTGATGATGAGGCACGTACTGCTCTCGAATTACTTTTACGGCCAAGGGAACACAAACGAGCTTGCAAATCCCGTCGGGGGAGAACTTGAATCAAAGGAGTGGAATTATAATAATGTGTGCCTATATAGAATATGAACTTAATACTTGATAAGAGCCGCCCCAGCCTCTGCTTCTGCTGCCGCCACCGCCGCCACCGATCAGACTGCCGCTCATTCATAGATAATTTTATGAGTTGCCAAAAGGGAGATTATCCCCCTTCCCTCAACAACATCTCTCTCTCTCTCTCTTACTGTTCCGCGGCCACAATCAAGTAGGTTACCAGTCATAACAACAGGACCAACAACAAGTGCGGGCTTGAGCATCATTGGGAGATGTATATGACGAGGAATAATTAATCCTCCGCAGTGCCTTTATTACAAACACGTCTGTCCAGTCTGCCTACGAGTAGGATGAGGTGTAAAGAGAGGGTGAAATTCTCAAAGGAAATGCAATTGACTACATTTGAGTATGTCCGTCTTGTATGCATGCATTCACTACGTACAGCTGTGACAAAACTCTGAGAATATAATTGAGCAATTTAGGAAATGGCCTGTATCTAGCTCATCTTCACCTGTACGCTGCTTCAGTCCCGGCTAGCCCAATGGCTAACACATATTCCCCGCGGAGTGAGTAATTTCAAAACTTCTCGCCACCTGAATCATGCCCATCAGAGGGACTGGCACCATGCATGCCGGAGTGCGAACGTCCCCCTGGGAAACACTGCCAGCATGCAAAGTGCCAAATTAATGCCTCAAATCGTGCCGTTGGACTTATCAACTACGTGCATCCCCTCCAAAGGAACGATTCTCATCCCAGAGTCTTGAGCACCACCATTATGGAATCAAGCCTATTTTCCCATCATTCAAAATATTATTGATATTCAACGGTGCGGAGGATGGCTTTCGCATTGCAATGTCACATACTGAGCATGAGACTGGGACGGCCGGAATGACACGATCCATCGCTCATTTCGTAAGAGCCCGCCGCCAATTCCATTGAACGAGCTGAGGATAAACAAAGACAGACTTTTCATCCTCATCATCTCCTTGCATCACTATGAATAACCCAGGGTTATTAGTAGTCTGATAGGAAACGTCATCATGATTGAATTTCCAAAGGCAGCGGCAGCGGGATGGGCGCCCCCACCTCCGCATCATTCATGCTGACGGAACGAAGGAATTATTTTCATGGGACTGTAATTTCTCAATTCTTCATTGTCATTGTGTCTGCTGACACCAATTATTTACGAGTACTACTATAGATTTATCAGTCTAAGTCCAAAGATCCCCGTTCCATTTGGTGCTATTATGAACGCTGCAGTATTTTCGGTGTAGTGCAGGTGCACGTGCGCGTCGTCGCAAAAAGCATTTCCTAACATCCTCCTTGGAAGCATTATTGGTGAGCAGGTGCCGTCATGGTTATTTTCAGCTTAACTTTTGCTATTACTCTTCGGATTCAATTGGAACTTGACATGGGCAATGGCGACGTCCATTCGGATTCAATTGGAAACTGTGTTTAGCACAACATTAACCCAATAAATTCAATGAGTCTGAAGGACAGATTGAGTCTCGCCATACATCTGGGACAGAGGGTAGGGTCTAACTGGCACAATACTGGCTGAGTCTTGATACACACAAGGTTTTGGAAGGAAGACAGCTTTCAAGCCCACATCCTTCATAGATTAAACCGTCTCCACTGGGAAGCCGCCCGACCCAGATAGTTTCAAAGGACTCAAAAATGAGCAGAGCCGAATCAATTGAGCCTTATTGCTCATTTCCGCATATCAGCATCAGCATTTGAGGGATTGTGTCAAGCTGCACATAACTGGAACTAGTGCGCCGACCTTGGTTTATGGAGGTTGTCCAGTCTGGGATATGCCGTACAGCTGAGAGATAATTCTCTTGAGTTGGCGTCAGATGAAAGAAAGCGCACACCGTGAGCCTGCCTTGGATATTTCCTACGAAAATCCAGTCGTTTCGTTACCACTACACCGGCTGCGCTGTGGGGACCGGGGTGCATACATGAGTAGGGGCATACTGTATTGTGACAATGGTGGGATTCGCCATTACTGCATGAACCTTATCACAGATGAAAGGATGAGGGAAGTGAATACAAACTTTTTAATCCACACTGTCATCTTTCACTTGTCGTTCTTTTTAGTAGTCAAAGACCAGTGTAGTACCTACATGGAGCTCGTATGTACGTGAATGTGAACGGGTGAGGGGAACAAGGGGGAATAAAATGTGTCAAGTAATGCTTTCAAGATAGATGTGACGGCCATAGGAATGCAACAAGTGACTTAGGTTTCCCTTTCCGCTGCTATCCACATATACCTAAGCGGAATAAAATCCTCTGTACTTGATTCTGTTACCCGGCCGCTATCATACAATGTGCTATAGCTCATCCCAGGCTGAAAAGTTGAGTGTGAGGACGAAAGGAAAGCCTCTCGCACTTTTGACTTTTTTATGCTAAACTTCATGCCACGTTATTACTTGCATGCACGTATGCCTCCTTAACGATAAACCAAGGGCCCATCATAGCCAATGATTTTGATACTCTGAAAGAGGCAATGGGACTGAACCCGACACCATCAGGGTTTAAGGGACGCCTCGAAAAAGGTTACTTCTAAAAAGGCATGGGAATAAAGAGCTTTGCCTAAAAATTACAAAATGTCATTAGGTACAATTGATACGACAGCACTCCAACGCCCCAGTCCCATTGTCCCTATTGACAAGGGCCGTGAGAGGGAATTGGTGGGTGAAAATCTCGGGGAATATTTATGGGACGGAATAATGGCTCATGAAGCTCCATCCCCTCCGCGCAGTACAGCAACAGGTCTAATGGATTTCTAAAGTAGCATAGTGTGTACAGGTGCATACTTACTTTTCTCGTCGGAATCACCCGAGAATCCCGTGTTCTCGTAAGTGTACATTCCAGCACGCCGGTTGTCCCCATCCTCCACAGCGACCAGATTGGATAATCCCGTATCTGCAATAAACATCCAAACACTCCTGTAAGCCACACCATCAAATCGCAGTAAAAGTGAAAATGAGTTTCCCGCCCAGCAACGAAACCCAGTCATGTTTCACCTGTCAAGGAATTGGAATGCCGTTGTTGTGGACGAGCCACACATTATTATGCGTTTCTTCTTAAACAACAGCTGAATACAGAAATTCTTTCTTTTGATTTTCTCAGAAATATACAAGGGATTTTGCCGCGGGAAACCGTAATTATCGCCATTGTCCAAGGAGAACCGTCAACGCTGAAGAGATTTGAGTTTTGTCATATGTACATGACTGCGTTCACGACATCAGTGAGTTTCCGATGGGCTCTTTTTTCCCGTGAGCGCGTGCGGGTCTATTCTCAGGTGACAAAAATTAGCTTTGTCATAGGGGAAAAGTGTGCGTAAGAATACACGCCTTCCGCGGAAGTTCACACCTCACTACCATATGCGCATCAGCTCATCTCATTAGTGGCTTGGTGACTGAGGAGGACGGGTGTACGCAGAGCCTTCCATGCATGTATGCTCTTCCACGGCAGAGCACGCAGACGTGCGTCCTGTGGTATTCCGTGCGAAAGGATTATTGTTTACCTAGAGCTATAAGCACACAATAATGCTCACTCCTTGAGACATTGCAGCCATGCTGGACACGAGTTGCATTTCTCTTGCGCCTATGTCTACCCAATATTAACCATGATTCGACCTACTGTCCCGGAATCTACCTTACGTTCTAATTTTTCAGGAGGAAACGAAGCCACATACAGCCACATACTCAAATTTCCCTTCAGCGTACCCAAAACGAATGCAAAAAGTAAAAACAACCCACCGCTGGGAGTAAATCAAGGTGGATTGGAGCACACACTGCAGAGCATGCATTTAAAATCGGAGTAAATCCTCGGTGACTTTGAAATAGTGGTCAGGGCTATTTATGGCCACCGATGTACCTACACCCCCTCACGCCCCCAATCACTACTGAGAGATAATTTACAATACAAATATACGTCATATACACACACATCCCAGTATGTACTAGAGTGTGATGAGCTGTGGAGATTTCATTAGGATCCCATATGATTTGTGCCGTAAGTCAGTCCGGCGTTCTCATGACATTGTGTATTAACCACTGACAAATCATCGGATGAGTGATAAATTTAATTTTAATAGCTTCCTTCATTATCAGGCTCTAATCATTGTGTACATATCTACAGGGAAAAAAGTACAGAGATGGAAGTAAGGTTGTGGGAGTGTGAGCACAAGGGACGGACACATAGAGAGAGAGAGAGGGAGAGATGCATACGAACCTGAGAAAACTTGTAATTGTGACCTACTTTGACGTATCCTTTAGGCTTCGGACGAGGCCCGAAACTGAAAATTAGGAAATCTCGGCGCTACTATCTGGACATGCAAGCAAGTCTGGCTGACTGAGAGAGAGAGAGAGAGAGAAAAAAAAAAGAGAACTATAATTTTCCACATTCACATGCCTCTACATAGTAGTATATGGTGTACATAACAATATGCTTTACCCTAACTCATCTCGTTAAATGTAGAGTCCAGATGAATTTACGACCGGGATGCTGACAGAACAAATATGCTCACGCTGAAACAAACAGACCATCTAACTGTCTGACTCATTAGGCTACATGGATTCATGCCTAGTACGGTCCCGTTTCGGCACACACATACATAATTCCCTGCCCCGGCTAAGCATAAAAGACAGTCACGCAAAACATACGCACGACGGCAAAGGTGACAAGGATCTACACACATCTTTACACACGCAGGCGCCTATGCGGAACCAATACACGCACATGCATAAACATACGCAGCAAACATAGGCGCACATACAATTCATGAACAGTGTTCACATGTATACAGGGCTGCACCCGTATGATTTCCCTTCTACAGACATTAAAATAAACTTACGCACCTTTATTTAAAGGTTCGCATAAAGCATATATTTGAACACACACATGGACATCCTCCTTACGGCATAGATGAAGACTCCACGAACGAGATCTTTGAACACACACATCGTCTCACACACATACACACACCACGCGCTCACTAATACGGCACGCAACTATTTGAAATCACGCACATTCCCAACGCACTCAATCCCGCACCTCCTTGCAGCACAGACAAAAAACGGGGTAAAAGCTCCGATAGCAGAATCACATACATATCCAAAGCCTTTCCACTCGTAAACCCAAATACAAATCTACTAATGACATGACCAAGTAAAGTTGAAAGTTGGAGCTCAAAGTAGAGCCATCGGCATCCTCATCCACATACACACTAATACACTAATTCAAGAAAAGTATCAGTGAGTACCGTTGAGGAGGACTTTGTTTGTACCGTCAGTCTCCCCGTACATTACTGACTGACAAGCCCGGCGCTCCGACGGTGGTACAATGATGTCTTTTCGTCAGCCAAGTGGCTCAAGAAGGATTTACGGGAACAAAGGAGACTGACAATAATGTATCTTTTTTTTACACTCCGGTGGAAGAAAATAATCAAAAGTAAAGTCCAAACTACTATTCCCGCTCATCCCCAGAACGTCTCTCTCAATCCGCATCCTCCATTTGACATCCAAAATAAACACAGACATAAAACCCACACGACTCGTACTACGTCCCCTCCGTACTACATCTCTTCAACCTAATTGGAAGCCTCGTGTACTAATGAGGGCCGACCTGGTCTTGTTCTTATTTAAACAAGGAACTATAAGTCGCGCAGGCACATCCTCAGTCAATAATGATGGGATAATCAAGCCCTCTCCAAGGTTCACATAGCTTAACTGCAGCGGAGCCCATTGTTTGCTCTTCTGAGACCATCAACACTGATTTTGACGCTGTATAAATGAAGGAGGTGAATATGATATAATCTTGGAGAATTAATCGCGGGGAGAAGCATACACATAAATAATAATAATAATAATAATAGTAATAATCAGATGAGCAGAATGAATGTTTCTCAATGACGGTCATATATGATGATATGTTGAGATCTATGACTGACTCTGACACAATTGCCGAGCGTGGGGAGAAGAATGGAGCTATTTACACCAACTCCTCTCCGCTCCGCCACACAAGGATATTGTAATGTATGACAGGAGAAAAAAGGCCGGCCGACCTGCAATCAAAGTCAATTCCAATAGTAAACATCACACACATATGCACCCACGGCTTACACAGCATATTCACAATTCATAGGTTCCATTGGCTTTGGACTAATAGCGATGATAATGCGTATTAACCAAATGTAGTGCAACCGTTTGAGGATTTATGAGGCGGCTGACGTACCTACCTATACTGCCGCTCATCATGATCCCCCATATTGTTTGACTGTGGATCCCGTGTGGATTATTGTGTGACTTATGATAGTAATCTTTGGGCCTCACATTCCTCAGAGTAATCTGACCTTCTCAACGTGTAATATATGTATCAGTGTTTTATATAACATGAACGACGGCTCAGACCTCACAGTAGTTCCCCCTCGTAAATTCTTCGCCTCAAATTTGTATTCATAGCAAGAAATTGCACTCTGACGCCCGTCCGTCCAATGTTCCCCTATTCGGTGAACATATGCCTATTTAACTCGGGCTCTCTGGTGAAAATCTGGCTGCCTGTCCCTATGCTAACAGTATATACAGCCTGTGACTGAGGCAACGACATATTTATTGTTCCTAACAGGTAGGTACCAAGTATGCATACGGCTCAAAAAAATCTCAAGAAGGGGAGACTGGGTGCCGTGGTGGACGGTGAGTCAAGGGGAAAGACACGTAATGCCAACAGATACGACTTGCAGCATAACCATAGCAGGGAAGGGAAACAACAAGACTGATGATGGATTTTTATTGTTTCTGGCTGCATAGTAGGGGACCGTAAAAAGTAATGGGACTCATCTCATCTCGTCATGATGATGATGATGATGACGACGACGGAGTCCAGTACCATATATACGCCGCAGTCTCCATAGCAGGGCTACACTAATGCTCATCCCATGTGCTCCTCCTCAAGTGGCTCACTTTCGGAAGCAAATGCATAGAGAGACAGGCTTCTTATTGAAAAATCAAGTAATGACTCCGTCCCTTGTGTACATACACACACACACACACACATTACACAGAAGACACTTTCTCAGGTGTGCGGATGAAACTGAAGAATATATACAGAGAAGAAAATCCAGCCCAATCTATAATGCTGTGAGAGGGCGTGATTGACGGGGGAAAAATAAGGATTTTTAAGACCCATCCGCACTTATCAACTTTTGTGGGAGTTAAAGCTGTGGGCATAGAATTTCGCAAATGCATTCCCGGAGGCAACAACATTTTTAAATTCCCATTCGAACCCACCTCACTTGTACTTTGTACAAGTACGAATACTGCGCCTCTCCTTCCCGTTCAGGATGCACTTTAATTGTGAAGTTGAATTAGAGGAGAAAATCGAGAGATGGTGGGGTGGAGCATTAATGAGGGACGACCTGTGCGTATATAATGCTATAACGGGGAGTGCTATGGGAAATCACCCCAAGCCAGTACAGGCCTCTGTACTAATGTGTTGGTTGGTGGTATAGTGGTGGGCAAGAATTTTTATGGAGACAATTCGTCCCAAAAATCTCTTTATGATAGCCCTCAAGGGATCCAATTGTTTTCGTCTGCTCTGTCTACTGTAGAGATAATGCAGGGATTTTTTAATCCATTTTTTTCGGACCCACTACCGCGTCAGTAACTTATATTATATGATGATGACGATGACGATGATGCGTCGGGTAAACAAATAGGTGGCTTATCATCACGAAATCGTTATTTGTTGTATGTATTCATGTGTGTGTGTATGTGTGTGTGTCGCGGGGGGCGAACTTGGATGGGGCAAAAACTGACGCGCGTTCATGTTCATCTTTGTCTGTATATTGTACACATACGGGTAGGCTCCGCGACTATTCTTCACCGCGTGTTAACTTGCCTGTAAGGGAAAGATGATGATAATTTTCCTCACGACACACGAAAACGGGAACAACAGGAGGAGGACCAGGGCGACCAAGAATGGGAGAGCAGGTTGATGGATAAAAATAAGTTCACTTCTACCCGTGAATACTCAATCAAATATAAGCAGACTCACTTTTGTTCTCACTGTAAATACAGACACATACTGCTTATGGAATTTTTTACATACGAACAAATAGAAGTCTACCGAATGCTGGATGGATGCATTCGTACAGACACACACACACACACATGGTAAACACGTGCACGCACAAAGCATATAGACACACGCACTCTAATTAGATGCATGGACAAACACAAGGAGTCCTCATCCGACTGTACATGTCATATGCACAACCAAATATAAAATCTTATACCAACGTGTGGGCAATCACTTGCAGATTTCATTCAAGAGACCCCCAAGTGCATGCTAAAGTAAACAGTCAGGCATTAATAGTAAATATAGACAATAAGGACACTGTTCCTCAAGAATAATAGTCACAATCGTGGACAGGAAATACCCTTAAGTTCTGTACAGTGGAGACACGATGACACGATGCTAATAGTGCTAGGTGATGGTTCATACACACATACACACACACACACACACGATCTCGGTTCCTTTATTAGGCCATGCCAGCGGCCCTCCTCCGGCATCTTCCTCGCGAAGGAATTTAATTTAAGGAAGAGACGGTGAGAAAAAAACGTCGACCTTGGCTAGGCTATAGGTTGTTCTGGACACTTGTGTACGAGGTTTCTCTCTGCTCTCTGTCGGAGCTTCAGGCTACGTTTGTCTTCTTACTGCCACACCACAATGGATGACTCCCTTACATTTGTACGCTCTGTGTCTTGACTTTATACAGTCCGTATAGGTAAAGCCAAGTGAGCCAGTTACTCCTTATACTACTTCTACCACCACCACTACGATTACGAACCCGACTATTGCCACAACTATACTAACTACTGTTGCCATAGGAACAAGGGCTCAAGTCGTGTACCCTCCTCCATCATCATTCATCCCGCTGACATTATTCATTCTTTTACACACCGCACACACACACTCACAATCGCTCCCGCATGTACATGCATATATACACATTGTCCCACAATGATAATGCACCTGATCGTCTTCCAAGTGAAAATCGCAGTTTTATGCGTCACATAAATAATAATACCGCTTACAGTCCCGATCAGCCCTCACACACATGTCCGTACGTACGGGCCAGATTTTCACCTCACTGCTCATTTCAGTCTCAACTTATGGCCAGAGGGTTATTTTTCAAGCATAAAATATGATCAGATTCTAAAAAGGACTTTTGGTACAGGGGTAGGGTAAGCCCAACAGCATCCTCAAACGTGGTTGTACACGCTGTTCCTAATCTACACCAACAATCATGAGACCACAAGCAGGCCGTACTCTGTTGTCACCAACTGGACGTTTTTTACAAGGAATTCTCTGTAATAGCAGCTTATCACGCAGCCAATTCCCACGGCTCATTCACCGTGGTCATAAATACCCCTGTGTGTGTTGACTCTCTGAATTTGATTAGGAGAGGCTGTTTTACACAACATATATCCTACAGGGGCAACAACTCACATTTTCTCTTGTTTCACCCGGTTCTTAGTTAAATTTTGATGCTTTGACCTGGATCGCGGATGGGAGGTGTAATAATATTAATCGCCTGTCATCCCTAATGGTCATTACTCCCTCTCCGTCCCCTTATTTTCCCCTTTCTCTTGAACCAATTTTGATGATTTTCCACCATTTTTTCACCACAGAAATTATATATATGCGCTGACAGTGCTCACACTTGAGATTTGACCCGAGAGGCCGAGAGCAAACCGCGTTGGCGGAGCTCATCAGCCTTGTCTCGCGGAAGATCAATCAAAGGCGGGGGAGCCAATAATAGACCCACCGACGTAAATGTACACAGAGTTTCCCAATTGAATGGCACACACACACACACATATATAAGACCAGATTTAATTCTAGAGATTATATCATTTCTTTCTCTACACATCTCAACTAATCGACTAAATTCCAATCCTTTTACTTTTCGGTAACAAAGGCCGCTGACTGACTAGTACAAGAGCCATTGCAGAGTCATGGCCAGTTACTAACCTGGACATAGGGAGAGCGTATAAAACTTCTAAATTCGATGAAGATGACGAGGGCGACGATGATGATGATCAAGTTCATAACACCTACGTTATCCCTCTCTGCTCACATGATGATGAGGAGAGACTGATTTTATTTTGTATTGCCAAGGGCAGAGCAGTTTTGGTCAGAGCTTCATTTAACACACGCCATCACCACATCAGTCATCTTATAGTGCTACCACGCCGCTGCCGCCGCCGCCGCCACCACCACCACCATCACCACTACTACAACCACTCAGCTCCATTAAGCACCAGAGAGTGAAAAACCTTACGGCTATTTTCCAACCATACTCTACCCAGGATTGACCTCTACAGTTGAAAGGCTTTGTAAGTATCAAAGTCTGGTTAATTCTTCAACTGACAGCTAAATGCAATATTCCACGTGGACGTGATAGGCGGAAAACCAGAAAGTCTCAAAGTGAGCAGCAGTTGAGCAAGTGACTGATTGCGGTCAGAATCCTATATACATTTCTTCAAAAATCTCCACCCGAGAATCATCATCATCAGAGATCAGGGCGGAGATTACTGTACTACTGCATCATCATAATCAGGCAGACTTTCGGATTAGGTATGCATATAGGGGGGAAATTGTAGAGTGCTCCCCATCGCAAGCATCAGCACGGCCTATAAGGTGCTTTTAGTAAGTGTTACTACGAGCATAGATTAACAAGGAGACTCCAATGACAATTCCGACGCACACGTAGTAAAAACCTCATTTAATATTTTAATACCTCCTGTCACTCTGGGCCATAAGGCATACAAAGTCAGCAACATCATCACCACCACTACTACCGCCAAGACCATAACTATGTGCCTCTTTACTCCGTCCTTCCAGCCATATAGACGGGATGACAGGGAAATCTCTTACCTTAGCAATAAAAGCTCATAGAAAAAAGCATGTAGACAACCAAATCGGTATTGTTAGCGCGTCTGATTTTACAAGCATTAAAACGCTCGTCAAATCAACCAGATAAAAGCAGCGGAGAGGCGATGTATTTACGAGTGAGAGTGAGTGCCACCTTTTGTCTATTGCTTGGTTGGGAGACTTAAAGCGATTGAAATGAGGGTATCGGGCAGGATTCGCATCAATTTGCAATACACTGCTGCTCCTGCCTACCATAATTTGGCCGTCTGTGGTCGTTACGTTTTACCTTCACGACACACAGTATGGAACAACCTCCACGCCTTGACTGAGTCTTGGTTGAGAAAAACTGAAGGAATTTCATTGCGCTTTTCTGGCTTGAAGTTTTAGACTCTAACACAACTTTTGTCCCTTTTCCCTTCATCTTCGGTTAGATTTGTACTGGTACTTCCTTATGCTCGCCCGAATTTTACTACAAGGTGAAAATTCAGGACAGGAACAGGGACCCTGAGGAGGAATGTTTATAAGTGTTGCGCTAGGATCGAATAAAGCGGGGCAGCGTATTCATTAAAAACGGACGCCGAGCTAATACTGTTGTTCGCATACGATAACATACCATACAAATATTAAAAAGGAAAGTTCTAATTTCAAAATTCCTTTCATTTTCAAAGTAAAAGGTGCTCTGTTAGTAATATGGTTACCAAATGGTTTCATACTTTGGGACAAGGAAACAGCTCAAACTCTCTGGCCTCCTCGATTACTACAATAAAAATGTTAACCTTGAGATATAATTTTACCAACAGATGACGGCATGATTGGATATATATATAAATATACACAACTTTACAGAAGATGGGCAAGCCGTTTGGAGTGAAGCGTTATTTCTGAAAAAAACTATCAAAACAACAACAGCAAGAAAAACGTGATAACAACGTGGAGGAGAATTTAAAAGACCTCACATTCAGGAAGGTCGAATTTTTGGCAGGAGAAGGACTTCTGAGGTATTTAATTAGCTACATAATATTTTTCCATAGTAGTAGTTGGAGCATGCGCAAGATGTACTCAATTCCTTTGGCCTATGCAGGGAGGAAAACCGGCTTGCAACTGATAACTTCAAGGAGTTCCAGGGGAAAATTCGCAGTGACTCAAGAAGAGCTGTGAGTACATTTTTTGTCGTCCTGCACGGCATGGGATTGTTATTTGGGGAAAGGAATAGGGATTCGTTGCGATATCACTGAAGATACAATGGATATGAACTTATGTCGTATATGTTGTTGTTGGTTTGATCTGGCGTGTGGTTGTGATGATGACGATGACAGGGAGTCATAAGGGTGCTGGGCTAGCTGGGCTCGTTGCTGACTTTGCAGCATTCATCGCCTATGTAGTGAAATGATAGGAATTATCATGACAGCAGGAAGACGTGTGCTGAGAGCGAATAGTTATGAGAGAAGGGGAGTTTTGATGAGAAAATTTTTCGCAGCATTTCCTAATTACCCGCATAAATATCCTCCCCCTTTCGTCTCGATGGTTGTGTATTATAGAGAGAAGCAGCCGGCGCTGTTTGGAGTTGGTGATAGACACGTAGTAGCATGCGCAACATCATCTCACACAGGAGTATGGCGCATGTTCGCGATGACCGTCATCACATGTGTACAATATAAACCATTAAAGTCCACCAGCTTGATTAATCAATCATATAACCCTGCGGATGAATAACGTGTTATTTGAGGTCCTGGGTGCGAATTTCCTACACATAATCATCTGATTAGCAATTTCAACAGTCATCCTTTCCTCACAGCACATAGTAAGAGAAAGAACAGTTCCAACAACCCCTTCAATTACGAGAGGAACTCATCTGATGACGAACTCACGTATGAACACACTGGCATGGTGGCCACGGAAATGATCCACATGCTAATCTCTATAGTGGGGATATATAGAGAACGGGTAAGAGGGAACGCAAGAAGAAGGATGGGTGGAAGGGCGGAGAGAGAACTTGGTCAAGCTAACTGTGTGAGCAGAAGCCAGAAGCCAAGCCCATCAAGATGGAAATCTTCACACTCGGACATAATCAACAGCGGACATTTATCAGTGTAAGTGGCAGTGGCAAAGGAATTCCGCTATGTAAACTTATCTGTAATCTCTTTTAAGGTTATAAAACCCTATCACCCCTTTTCTCTATCAAGACACAATTGGATAGTAGAAGACCAGTTCCACAGCTACTATGCCACCAGTTCCACTCCATGGTGTTTACAGGAAACGATGAGCTCAACCGAAGAATTTGTCAGCTTTATCCATCCTTTGGCCAGCACTCTCAACGTCGTCTCCACCACATTGGTTCCAGGAAATCAATTGGAAAATTGAAAATGATAAGTGTATGAGATTTTGACTGGAAAATATTCTTATTGGATTAGAGCGTGCATAACTTGTTAGTCTGCTGGTGGTAGAACGGCGAGTGTGCATGCGTACATCGGCCTGCTCCAACAACCTGTTGCAATGGAAAGAGACATATAGTAGCAGTAAGTTTCTTGAAGAACTCCTTCTAACGCATGAATCACACTACCCCGTGTACAGCACGGTGTGTCTGTGTGTGTGTGTGTGTTGCAGGGGAGAGAAATCCAGGTGGTGGTTGAATAAGGCTAATATTTCATTCATTTCAAATCAAGGTGTGGCGGCTTTCTGACTAGTCGGGAATCTTGCTGTGTGTGCGTGTGTGTGTTTATGTGTACTCCAATCTATGCTCGTATGCGGATGAATGTGCGCAACGATGAAGGAAGAGTTCAGAGAAGTAGTTAGTAGTAGTTGTAGTAAGTTCCTTGTAACAACAATTGCACCGGTCCTCATCAGACACACGCTGAACAACGTTCTGCAGGAGTTGAGAGCTGGCAGAAAGAGTGAGCAGCACCAGCACCGACCGAGCTAACTTGACCTGACAGTTTCAAATGCCTGCACACACAGAGATTCTGCACACAATAATTCCACACTGTGAGGGCGTCAACCATTCTCGCAGTTAGTTCCTTGGAGCTCTCCACCACTGTGTTTACGGTGGAGGAGACTCAAAACCCCCTCCAAACCAGAATCCAGTTAGCTACAACTGCGACCAAAGAGACATTGATTCCCTAAGCCTGCACCCAAGTGAAAACGAAGACTGATCTGTGATGAGGAGGGAGGTGAGAGGCGATGGCATCGTTTGATTTTTCGCCGCTTTCCCGTCAGATCCTAACGTTTAGCACGTAAGATAAAATGCCTAATTAGAGTCAAACACCCTTGCCACCTTTCCAGAAAGTCCTGCCGTGGGGGATTGAGGAATCGATTAATCAATTATGAGCGTGTAATTTCCCCCAAATGAAATTCATTTCCCCCCTCATTTCCACCCGGCCCGAGTTCCAGTTGGTCTGGTAGGAAAATTATACGTTGCCTCAGCAAATCAGTGTATAAAGTTGTCCGATTTGTCCGTTGTTACAGGCAGGACAAAAGAGAACTGGAATTTTCTCACAGTTTATACGAGAGATTACCGCACTTGAATTTTCTCAAGTTCATACACGGACACTCACTCACTTTCAGAGCTCTTCCTAATGAAATTGGCGAAATGGGCAATTTATCTTGGTTGAAACTGATTGATACAGGGGCGCAATTTACCAAAACATGTTTCTATCTCCCAGACATCTTCCTCAGGGAGCTATAGAGCTATACGATAGGGGTGTGGTATTCCCTTGTGAGCTGTCCTTCGTCCTGCCTCGAAGCCCATGTCGGACTTAGGCCGACAGATATACACTACATATATGCATTTCGTCACTGTTTTAATAAAAACAATAGGAGTAACAAAGATCTCATCCCTCTGCGTATGTACCCCTCTCACATGCCTACCTTCATCCCCGCATCCATCCGCATCCACACACACACACACTCCCCATTCACTCGTCAGCTGTACACTGTCTCAACTGAAGTAATTACACTTCACGACGACGACGACAACGACCAGTGCACACTGCCGGACAGCCACCACCACGGCTTCACTTATCGCAGCATTTTGCACTGCCACTGTCTTCAAGACTCTGCTCTATTGCTCACATAGCAAAACCAAAAGACCAGGAGAATTTAAATGGTTCACATTTTAGGCGGTAACTTGTAACCGAGCTGTTTACAATATAGGGCTGGTTGTGTCTTATAAGAGTCTGTCTATACCTGCCTACAGTATATATAGCTTATAGGTGCACTTGCTGTAATGACTACACCTTTAGATAGATGGGTGCAATCAGGTTTCTTGCAGTACTTGTTTCGATTACCAATTTACCTTTGCATAATCTCCATATCCTATGCCTATATCATGTAGGCCTTACCACACTAGTATGCAGCCCTGCATACGAAGTTACTGTGCACGCACTGGACCACAATTGTTGTGCACGACTCCATGCTCATAGGATGGTAGTAAGTTGTTGTAGCCTGTCTACATAATGTAACTCCCCGGGCAGGTAGGTAGTCACATACCTGCGGAATGCAACCCGAACGAAACTGGCTCCCCTGACTGTGAGCACAGCAGCCAGCAAGCTGGACCGCGCGTACACTGTGGTTGGAAACATGATGATGGTGATGATGATGATGAATATGAGGAGGAGGAGGAGGAGGAGGAGGAAGACGATGGTGGCGGTGATGGAAGGAGTCACAGCGACATGCTCCCTCTCAAGACTTTATGGCGAGAACATTTATTATGTTGATTGACTCTAGGATGACCCTACATACGAATTGTCATAATAGGGAGCCACAGGCAAGAATATTCGCACACGATGTCCTCTCCGGCCGTATCAAGCTTCACAGCATATGACAAAGGCTATTTTGAACCGAGCCTAAACTTCAAGTTCCCCGTCAAACACACACATACTCACACTGACACTCAGAGATACACTCACGCACACATACACACCCCTCAACACACACGCTCATCTGCGCCTACACAGAGATACTTGAGAAAGAACAACAATTGGAAGGGATGGAAATCTCTGAAGGAACTTTTAGCGTGCACTCTTTATTATTTACTCCTGATCAGAATGCATCTCGCGTCCTTCTCGCCACGTAGCCCCAAAGCTCTCTCCTCACAGCCATCTTCCGCTCCTGTGAGAATAAGGGGAAAGGTATACTACACTACCATTACTAATACAATACAGCGTGTGATCGTCTCTCAGCATCGGGCAACAGACATGTTACAAAGTAATATATTTTCAGTTTGCACAACATTCCGGTTCTTCCCTTGCGAGCGCATGGCCATCATTCCCAACATCTTTTGTATATACACTGTGAAGCACTGGGAGTCTCCCCTGTAGGACACGAATATCATGCCACAAGAGCCTGTGGAAACTACGGGAAGACGTTTAATAACAACAAAAGATAGGACAGCTCAGAGTCAGTGAGAGACCTCCATCATCCGTTTACCTTTCGCACATTAGCTCGTAACCTTTTACCGTGAGTAAAGTCAGGAGAGAGACTGTGTGCGCGATAATGTGACCGAGCGACTCGTGTCTCACCAACCTTTTTACCCCTCAGAGTTCCATGAGAGTCTCCTCAAGGCCGTTCACTACTGTATTCCATTGCAAATTACAACTTTACCTTTTGAGCATTATGTTTTCTGTAACTAAATACGGTGACTCCCACAGTCGTCATATCATCCTCACCATCATCATGTGTTCCACAATAATTTGCGATATTGCAACCCAACTCCCGCAGTGGCTCTTTCCATGGGCATGCAGACAGGTAGGGAATCACTATGCAACATTCCCATATGAAATAACACAAGCTACAAGTAAATATAGCTTGATTCACACAGCAGCTCAACTTCTACCCCCACAGTAGTAAGTAACCTTTGGTGGAAAGTGAATAAGTTTGCAAAGCTGCCGACGTTTAGCACCATATTGACCCTCTCTTAACTTTGAATGGTAAAACTAAGGCCATGTGGCATTATCACCGCTGTTTTTTTTTCTACCCAAAATCTCCCGTGACAATGGGAATAAAACGGGCGATGACGCTTCATTAATTCCAACCACCAGGCCATTATTTCAAGTGAATAATAAACGCCGTGAGAATTCCTCATATATGTGCTCCCTTTTCCAGCGAGGATCACACAACAGCCAGCAGGCTCACAACAATGGAAAATATATGAGAATAATTATTAATGTCTTTGACTGGAGAGTTAAACTCTTTCTCTCGTCTTAATGAGAAGCCATTTCCCCTCCATTTACCTTTTAGCATTCTCATACTGGAGCTGTAACTCATATAAGTATCCTGGCGGCGGTGATAATGGTGGAGGTGGTACTGAACATTACCTTGGTCGGTCATAATTACTCAAGAGGAGAAGAAAAAGGGGGCAAAAAATGCGTTATGAGCTAAAGAGAGGAGTGATCGCAAGGTGAGAATCTCAATGGGAGAGCTTTGTCTTTATGCATATAAGATGTAATATAAATTGTATACCACACCACTACGTATATCCAGGTTGAAAGGGAACAAGTTTAAAATTAGAGATGTTGTTGGCGGAGGAGGGAAGAAGAGGAGCAACAAAAAAACGTACGATAAAAATCCTCTAAGAATTCCAAATGAGACAGAAAGTGTGTGCTAAACTGTATTTGAATCAGAGAGAGAGAGAGAGGACCTCTTATGGCGGATCAGTGGCTCATAAGCGGAGAGCCTCCCTAGTGGCAGACTCCTCACTGCTCTGCTGCGATGGTCCAACAATAACAACTTTAATTTTCTGCCCTGGCTTTACACGGAACTCCACGCTCACATGTAGGTACCCATCCTCTTCCCTTCGCCCAAACTTTATTGGTATTCCAAAAGCCGGAGTAATTTGCAAGCGTTTAAAATCACAACTAGTACCTACACCGTAGACTATTTACAGCCAGCAACATATATTGTTGCCATCCAAGACTACATGCAAACTATACGGCTGCCGTCGGGGAGCTTAGGCGTATGAAGTATGCATAGTACTCACTTGGGTACATGCGGCTTGACAAAAGTCCCTTTTGACCTTGCACTTGCGCCTCTATTTTCTCCACTCATTTATTAGGAGGACCACTCACCATTGTCTTTGGTGGAACTGGACGGAGAGTCTGTGTGTGCTTGCTCAAGCTGAGGCCGCACCACACTGATCTCTCTCCACCTGACTGAGAGACCATCCGTCACATTTTCAAGCCCGCGCATGCATTACCATAACCCTCAAGCACATATTTTTTACCAGCTGAAACCTTATACATACTCCGCATATGCAAACCTTTTTTACTTCCCTTCCTTTCCATAACAATAATGAATCGTACTCTTCCATATACCAAGGGTGGGAATGAGAAGCAATGCTCAAATTGAAATGACACAAATTGCTCGAATCACACGAAGTTGTGGGAAGGTATTTTTAAGTAATTTCCCCCTATTACCCCGCACACCACACAATAGACGGTGATTCCGTAGGCAAGCGTGTAAACAGATACGGCAAGGGGGTCAGTAGTTACTTGGATTTGCACACAAACAAACACACACACACACAAACTACGATTGCACCCTATTTGCACCCCCGTTACTACTGTGTGCGTATGTATGGGAAATTCTCTGTGGTTTCCTCTATGATGATCGCGATATGATGTGGGAAAGATGCTCAGTCAGTAGGATTACGGAATGAGCCAGAGAACATGAGAGTGGCTACAAACTGGAGGGGCCGCAGACCAGAACTAATTGCATCAAAGGAGCCTTATTGGTGTGCATGGTGCAGTAAAGAGGATCGGGGGGATGCGAACCGCAGAAGTCAATGCCGCTTGGCTTCCCATATAGCGAGTGCACACAACTTCATGCATTCCAAAACTATTGCCGATGACCGCGGTGGACGTTTGAATTTATTGATCAATTATAAAGGTAAACCATCCGCAGCCACCCTACAGTGTGAACGTCAGTGGGTGGGACATGAGAGAGTATTAAGGGATCCGCGAGTACATGAATTAATGACAAATCTAATAAAACGAGAAATTCAAAGGTTCGTTGACTGCGGGTCTGATTGCGGGGAAAATGACTGATTGCACAGTTTGATTCCAATCCTCAGTCGTCACACTCAATCATGCGGTATGAATGGGCTGAGATGTGACGGAATGGTGCCCACCATGACCATAATACGGAACCCGTAATGGGAATGATGATATAATCGGTAGGTGAAAGAGAGAGAGAGAGAGAGGATGGGAGGAAGAACGTCTGCTGTCTAATACTTACTTTTTAGTCGTTGTCTTCGTCTCCGTTCGAGGATGAAATAGATTATTGCGGCGAGGATGAGTGTGGCAAAAAATGTGCTGATAACGGCTCCGGCAATATCCGCATCACCGTAATATCCTCCGCATTGCTCCGAGGACATTTTTCCAGCATATAGATTAGGTCTCACACACGTGTGAGACTCACCACTTGTTGAAAAACTTGTATACCTATTCTCTCTTCTCCCCTCCTCTGTCTCCTTCTTCGTTGACACTTGTAAACGCTAACAGAGTTGTGGGTCATTTAGACAAATGTCACATTTTGTACGGCGATGGAGGAAAGTGGACGACAATGTGGTCATCTTCTCACTCTGCCGTCTTCATCCCAGGTTTTCCTGCTCTCAAATGTGCGGTCTCTGTAAAAACGAGAGAGCGAGAGAAAAAAAAACAAATTTATTTCCATTTTTTCAAAACAAGTGTCCTCCAGTTCCTGCGCTGACTCTAGTCTGCGAGACATGAATAATTGAGGCAAGAAACCATATTTTCGGATTTCAAGGCCTATGCATACGTTAGAGTTATTACTGCCATTCCACTAGTATCCATGTGTCATTAAATCACCTTCGAGTCAATTACTGTACAGCCGACGCATTAAATTTACAGTACTGAAAATCTTTGTACTAAACTTTTTTATTATTACGGAAGCAGAGAGGTGGGCGGGAGCTTGAAATCAATGGTAATAATCAGAGATGCATACTTGCTTATATATAAATGCGTTTACCGTACGTGTGCGAAATTGACCTAAGGACTCAACGGGATGAAAAAAAGATTACCATACATTCCGCTTGGTTACCCTCTAATAAGACTAAGAGAGCAGTAAAGTGGTAGTGGTTATAGCGCATGCAATTTAAATGTTGATATTATTGGTCCAATTTTATAGTATGTACTCCCCACACTCGTCATTTAGTAGACCCATTAGGACCTTCATTTGTGGCACTCATTCCGGTAAAGCGGAGTGCGAGGAGACCAGCAGCAGCTTGAGGGGAAGTAACGTCCATCCCTATTTCATCCGCTACGATGTTGTGATCAAGTCCACGACGACTTGGAGAGAAAAAAACCAGTGTATCTTCCAATGATTCCTCTTAAGCGGAAAGTAAACAGCAGTCTCCCTCAAAATCCAGGTTGCGTCCTAACGGTAACTCTAAAGAGCGTCAACAAGTGCAGCAGGTCTTGTGCGGGTACATATGGAACAGTCACTTTAGCAGTGGTCCTTTGCAGCTAGTCGTAATGCTCAACAAGACCGGAATGAGCGACAACGTGCCATGAGCATCATGAGTGAGGAGATCGACACATAATGACAATAATTTTACTCGGATGCAGCTGCAGACAAGCAGCATGTACGTAGTATTAGAGCTGAAGAGAGTAAAATATAGAGAGGAAAAACGTGGAGACTCGAGACTTTTTTTTCTGCATAAAGAGAAGCGTGATCATCATTACATTTACAGTGGCGGCGGCGTTGGTGGTGTGGGAGCCGGAGCAGCGCACGAGGGAAGTCAATGTGAAATCTCATCATGAGAGCATATACCGTACCGTCATACACTTTTGTCAGATAAAAGCATTGTAAGTAAGTGTTGCCTAGGTTAAGGTCATAAGAAGTCATTTCATAACATAATTCCGGCTCAAGTTAGTTGTCTTCTCTCATATTATTAATATCACACATATTATACCATTTCCTCCCTTCGCCCTCTCCATTCTGCATGCATGATTTGACCGGAACCGAGTTATGCAACTAAAAACTGCAACGCTCCTCCTAGCCCCCTCCAGACCTTACAAAGAGGGGAGTCTAATTTTAGTCGGATCATGTGGGTCCGACAAGTAAAAAAAATACTATACACAGCAAAACTCACTCGATTCGTCCTTTGTCATTTGTACAATGACCGCGCTCAAATGTATTTGCCCATGTGCTCAATCCCACGGGGATGCGTAGCGAACTGACCGGAAATAAAGTCTCTGCGTTTATTTCCAGAGCGGAAGCTTAATTAACTTCTGCAGTTGACTAAGTGTGTACACATAGAGATGGAAAGCGCGCGGACCAAGTGTCAGTGTGGATGATATGATGAGCCTATAAATATACTAGCGAAACGTACACACGATGATGTGAATGAACTTTTGGATGAGCCGTTTCTGCGTTATTGTTTGTGTGTGTGTGTGTGTGTGTGCAAAAGACCCTGATCAAAAGCGACATGCGGCACAGGTCCCTTTCTCCGCTCTAAATGGCGGGAGGAGTTGAAAATGGGACTGAAAAAAGTGCTTCCGATGCGGAATAAAGGATTTTCTCATTTCTCAACCGTACATGCACATGTATACCTTAATTTCACCAGTGACAGACCTATTCCACGCATGCCAGCCAGCCCGTTCTAAATGGGGTCTAGTGATAAGAGAGAGGTGAACCAATGGATGGATCACACCCACTCGTCAATTTACAACGGAAAACTGACGCCGCGAAATTGTTGGATATTTTCGGCGCAACGTGACAGCAGATGAGGAGGGCTGAGCGACGACGCGCTGTGGTCGACTCGACAGTGCTGGTAAACTTGTGATGTGGGCGCTTTTAACAAGTGTCTATTGTAGTGATTCCTGCTCATTCATCTGAATAATACACGTACTGGGGGCAATAATTTGGTGCTTTTTGTTGTAGGATTTCCACTACTGGCTACTCCGTGTGATAAAATGCCAGCAATATATACGGCGAACTTGGATGATAATTATCCCATTCACTATACGAACCGCGTCGGGGGAATGCCGAGGGCCAGTTGCACATATTGAAGACTGAGATGTGCCATAAGTCTGTATTTATTTTCTATATTTTCCATGTGCATCTTATACCGCTTCGCTATCAACCGTCAGTAAGTTATAAGCGCATAGCGCTACCACTGCAATCGGTCTCACATACCGGACGTTGGGGATGTCGTTGGTTTGAGCCCAGCAGTGCGTAATTTTAGACCAAGCTTGATTGAATAAGTTTTTGGTAAAAGCTGGAGTTTGAGTGACAAATCAACGATTGACAGTATCGTCGACCTTTTTTGAATACTGTGTGTCGGCTAACCAGTATAATCTCTGTTCGTAGCGTTATAGCACAAGAAAGTAGAATATTGGATAGGATTGATGGAATTGTAAATTTTTTAGCGTGGTCATTAGTTTGTACACAGAATATATGACGGGGTGCTCTGTGGCCGGGGACTCGGACGTTCTTTTGCGTTGTTGGTACAAGGCAAACACGCCAGAAGTGACGGGAGATTAGCGCTGAGGAATTTGAATCAATGGAAAACAAGACGGGAAAGAACAATGGGTTTCACGCTGTCATGTAGCGAGCTGACCGAAATCAAACAACGAGGATGACGATGCTATTGGAATTTTTCGTACGGGGATTTTACAAAGCTCTGCTATCCCATAATGTCGTCTTGTCATTGACCTCCAGCACCGGCTTCATTTCGTAATTATTATTATCTGTTTTTATGTGCGGAGGCGCCTTGGAAAGGAAAAGAGTCATGCCACCACCATGAAGGAATCCGGCGACGCCGGGAGTGCTCGAGACAAATTATGAGGGAAATATTCCATTAATTAACATGACAATTTAGGGTGCTGCTGCGGCACGGGTGGTGAACTATGGAATGGGAAGTTGTTAAAAATGTGAGTGAGTGTACTGTGAAATGACCTTAGGTTGAGCGGAAAAAAATCACAACAGTAAAATGTCCCCGCACGCGGTCTGTTGACGACAAAACATTGGATTTATAATGCATGATCTCAGTCGGTATAAAATACCCTTGAATGAAACCAGAGGAGTCTACGTGGAACGTGCCTGTGCACGGCCTGTTGATTTGAAAAGTTTCAAGAGCTCCCTAACTGTGCTAAATCCTCCTAGGAACTTTTAACTACAAATTATTAAGTCGTCCACCAAATTACATGCTATTCTGTCATGTATAAACTCATTGGAATTCAATCGGCTGGTTCACAGCACTCTAAAGCGCTAATTGAAATTTATTAGGAGGGAGCTTGAAGGGTAACAGCGTTGATATTTTCTTAATTAACCCACCTCTGAATTCGTCCTCTAATTTCCCAACATCTCCATTCTCTTTCCAATCGTCCTCCTGCTCCTTCTCAGAAGGCACATGGAGCCCGTAGTGCCTGTGTATGTGTGCCAAGCAACAAGTTACGCTGTGAGCGTAGCAGGGGCACACCGACGAATCTTTTGGCGGATGGGGTGAAGCGAATTTCTTCTTTCTTTTCTCGCCGAACAACTTGTTGTAACGTTAGCACAATTAATGTGACTTTGCTTTGTCAAATTCCCAAGAATATGCGTAGAAAATCACAAAGTCCCAACCGCAAACTCACTTTTGGTTGTATAGGAAACGGAAGTTAGATCTGGTAAAGCTGAGAGCACGTGGCACTGATTTTTCCAACACACTGGCACAGTTCATAATATACATGTAGAGCTCCGCAGTTGACACACAATAATATAGTTTGTTAAAAAAGGAGAAGGCGCGGGATTTTAGGGGAAGAAAAAACAGCAAAAGTCAACAACGAAGGTCCCACCTCAACTCAACATGTTTGACATACCTTCAGTCAAGACTTGAAGCTATCAGCTTGTGGCACAAGTTCCTCTCGGTGTGTGTGTGTATATATATATTTTGTTCCTGCGTGGATCCGTCCTATGAACGAGTTACCTGGTCAGATACTCAGGTAGAAATAACGTGAGGAGTGGAAGCTCTGTACCTGCCAACCTGCAATCCTGAGCAGAAGGGGAACCTTTTTACCGCCGACAATCCACCTGTTCCCTCGCCTTCTCTCTGTGTCTCTCCCTATACGTTGTTTGTCTCACTCCAAGCATCCCAACTGAGACAGCCCTTACTACTACTATACAACCTCAGCCTGGCTCACTTACCGATTGTTGGCATCACCACCAGTTTTTGGAGTGTAACCAACAACCACCATATAACTTGGTCTCTTACAATCCCGCACATACACCTATGTACGCAGGTACATTATAGTGCACACACACACCTGTATCGGCTATTGAAAGTGCATATCTTATTACCCCTATTCCTTCCATTGCGAAGCCTCCTGATCTATTCAACTCATCTATAGCAGAATCCAGGACTATTACTGGTGCATCTAGTCCAGTTTCTTTCGGTGCACATTGGAGATCTTCAGCCGTACAGTGGGAGACTTGCACTGCAAGTCCACTTTTGTAAGACTTTCCCACCAAATAACGAAACTACCTAGTCAAGAAGGTGAGACTATGTCCATATGACCACGGAAGGACAAATGCAATTGGACTCAACTCGGTCCTAGATTATGTCCAGTGGCAGGGTAGGCCACTAATTAGACCACACCGAGGTGAATGTCAGCACTGACACGGTCATGGTTTGGTGAGACAAAATCGTTGGAAAAACTGGGTGAAAATAAAACTGAATGAGTTATGAGTGAAAAAAGTAATTTATTTACAACCTTTCAGTAATACATATGTAAGCCATGAGGGCTTATACCTGTACAAATAATTGAAATGAAAATGCATTTTGTGGCTTTTCATGTATCTGATGGAACACTCAGAGACACATTGAATATGTATATATATATATATATATATATATATATATATATTTCTTACTCTTCTACAGCTATTATATAATATTTCCTTTTCATTTATCTTTTCGGTAGGTTCAACAAACATAAAGGTGACAGTACGTAAAAGCTGTGTGAATAAATAAAAAAATCGCACTAAAAAGACCATTCTGTATCATTATACATTAGATCCCTGACTGTCACACAAGTAAAAGTCATGGCCCCTGCCTCCCCAGAAAGACCCCAGAACTGACTATGTGTTTTTGTTCTTCCATACACACAGGTACAGTACAGGACAGAGGAGTAACACAGGCAGGATCACCTACAGGATGGGACGACACAACAAAATTCCACCACTAAAATTCTCAATCAGTTTTCTAAAATCATGCAACACGTTCACAGCCCCCCGCAAATATGCAAGGGAAATCTCGGTGATAATTTAGATTACAAAATAAATCAAGTTAAATACATAGTCTCGTTCTTCATTCTGAGATTACTACTACGGCTATAGCTATTCATTAGCAGCGATAATGACGGTTTGACATTTCGGCGCAATTACGAAGGAAGGGGTATAACGGTCATTTTTCGGAGCTGGCATATTACAATAATAAAGTTAAAACTCTTCCGCATACAAGGATAAGGCTAGAGGATCATAATAATTTGCGACTGCTGTTGTTAATAAAAACTATATAATATATCTATTATTAGCATCAACGGTATATGAGTAATTAAGATTTGTTGCAGACCGTAACAACATACGCGCGCGGTACTGACTCTCTTCACTGAAGTAAAATACGAATTCACATGCGAAACGCGCATTTTCACGCACACACACGCACACGAGCAGTGTATATATAGCAAAGGATTGTAGTGGCAGCAGCGGGTCGAGTAACATATTTACAAGTAAAAACGTTAACAAGTCATTTTTTGGAATTAACAATAATGAATATTAGCCCATTCGGATGGCAATACAGCATAAACAATGCTGGAATAGTTATCGTACTTTTCGCAAGACTGTTTTCGCGCTCTCATGTCCGCACAAATATTTAGTTCCGCCAAGATCAACTCCAAATAAATCCAAGTACATATACAGCTTTCGAATAGGCAAACATTAATACATTACACACAAAAGCTGTATACACACACTGGATTCATTACGATTAATACATAATTATTAAAATATTTGAAAAATGCACTAGGCGTTTGCATTTTCTTAAAATCCATCTCTAACTAACAAATAAGTTGATGCTACATTATTAGTTATTCATTTTCATTCCCAGATATGTTCCCAATAATCTCGTAACGTAAAATCTACAGGGCCAACAGTTATTCTCTCCACAGCGTCAGCAGTACTCAAAATTATTGGCTTTTATTAATCCTCTCTCCAGACTTCGTAGATCTATTCTGACTGGATAACCCCTCTACCCCTCCTGCGATCATACGGTATCTAAAAATGTTGTGATTTACCACCCACATGGAATAATGAAGATATAACGTAGAATTTATTAGCCCACACGTGAAATCAATTGGAAGACTGTGTAAACCTAGTAGTGAGGTGATGAACTGTTACCTTATGAAAGTAAAAGTTCAAAGTGGGGTTGATACTTCTGTAAAACAATTCAAGGTTCCCCATACAGCGGCCCTCATAACTACAGTTAAAGTTGTACTGGAAATCTAATCGCTGGCAACTATATAAAAGGACTACGGAATAGAAGGAGACAATCAAGATGCTCTTTGAGGAAATCTGAATAGAGTTTATGATGTGAAAAATATAGGTGTGTGTACCATGTTTATGCTGCGCAGAATTCCTTACAGCTACAAGAGCGGTTTCTCATACATATACTTATATATATATGCATATATATATATGTATAAATAACGTTACGGAGGAGAGCTCAAAGGCGATTTATATCAGTTCAGCAACCAACTGCAGAGGTGATAACGATACAATGTTCTTCTGTATAAAAGTAAAACATACGATATTTGAATAAGTCCCGCGTTCAGTTCAGTGCACCAACACCACAGCACGAGAACCAAAAAGTGTATTTTTATCCTCCCTAGCATTAATCGAACCCATTCTAGTTTTTTACCTACGAGGCGGACTGTACCGAGGTGGGACCCCCTTTCCATAACAACAAAATTACATAAGCGAATTAGTCTGGTGCTACGATGCCCACGAGGTAATTTCCTACGAATATGGCTCCACTAAATTTTTGCTTAAATCTCAATTGACCATAAGGGTGTGAGATTCTATGGGAGGTGATGAGTCGTACAGTGTATCTGTGTCTTGAGTTGGCTCCCCTTGTAATTGGCACTGGTTATTCAACGTCCCCGCCCCACAGTCACAGAAAAACCTGCGTTGGAAAGAGAACATTATAGATCCTTCCTTGTCAGTTATCATGAGCCAATGAATTTCGGAACATAATTAACTTCAAAACGCTCACCTATCATGCCGAATGAACTCAATGTCATGACCGGCATGACACGTTTTGATACAGTTTACACAGATAGCATTCCGATCTGTTGTATTACATGTACGGCATCGGTAAAAGTCATGCATTGGAAAGCTTGTATACGACGATATCTTGTACAAACATTGTCCATTAGATACTGCCTTCTCTACCGCATCTTGATTGTTGAAAATCTTGTTCCCTACAGACCGCAGCAGACGAGAATTGATTAATCAGTACAGCGCACACAGCAACAGACTAGTGTACTCACGCCGCTGAACGTCACTTTTTCGCTTACCTCGGCAGATCGGATGTACACCACTAGCGAGGCAGAGGCCTCCGAAGCGATTGTTAAAGATCTGATTGTGCTCCAAAGTTGCGGTTGCATTGTTTGTGATTTCCACGCCGGCCGCAAGCCCATCGAAAATTCTATTTTTCCTCAAAACAGGATGACTCTGAGTTGATATTAGGACGCCAGCTTGTGCGTTTCTGCATATATCATTCTCTTCCAAGACCCCCTTTCCCCCATTGAATATACAAATACCCCCGTCACGTCCATCATAAATCTTGTTTCTCTTAAGGGTTGGGTTAGAGTCTGTCTTGATCCAGACCCCAGCCATGGCGTTATCGAAAATTTCATTATTTTCCAAATGGCCTAGCCCACCATTGTAAACGAGGACGCCTCCGTTCTGACCTCCCCAAATTTTATTCCCGCGAATCACCGGGTTACTTCCAGTCCTATTGAGAACAAAATGAAAAGCAAAGTTTTAGATACTAATAAAAATAATGAAGACATAAAAGCAAAATGTACGTACGAAACTGTGAGCTTTCACATACCTAATTTGGACACCCGAGTATAAATGATTAAAAATATCATTATCCTCTAGCCGCCCATGCCCGTTGTCGTAAAAATACACGCCGACTTGCTTTCCCGAGTGGATTCGGTTCCGACGGAGGACTGGCGTTGAGCCAGTGGTAATCCATACGCCAGCTAATGAGTTTGCGTAAACTTCATTTTCTTCAATCAGTCCTTGACCCTTTTCATGGACGTAGATTCCTCCGTGTTGACCATGATGTATCTTGTTATGCCTCACTATCGGGTCACTGTTCGTACGTATTTGTATCCCAGCCAATGCGTTCCCTGCAAAACCACGGTGAAGCCATCAGCATGTTTACAACGCCAAAACTCAACGATCTCAAAGATAGTGAATACATAAAATCGTAATTACCATAAATATTGTTGTGCTCTATGAGACCTCTTCCTTCGCCGAAAATGTAAACACCCCCCTGATGGCCATTGTATATTTCATTCCGCCGTATCGTGGGATTACTATTCGAAGTTATCCATACCCCAGCAAAGTTGTTTGTGTGAATCTTGTTCTCGATGAACTGACCCTGTCCATTCTCATGAACGTAAATACCCCCGGTTTGCCCGTGATGAATCTCGCAATGAACTACGGTAGGATTAGCCCCAGCCTTCACTTCAAAACCCGCGATGCGGTTGTTGTGAATGTCATTCGCTTCAAAATATCCCTGCGTAGATTAGACACGGCAGTGTTAGTATTCAGCCTTGTGACTTAAGCCTCAATTAAATCTCACTGGCTTTTTTATTCAGAAAACTCACCAGTCCATTATCGAATGTGAAAATCCCCACATCCCGCCCATGATGTATGTGATTCCTCCTCATAATCGGATTCGCAAAATTCTTCACCCAAATACCAGCAAGGGCGTTTCGGCAGATTTCATTATCTTCATAGGTGCCATGTGCGTAATCCGTAACGTAAAGGCCCACATTTTCACAGTCACTTATATCGCAAAAACGAATAAATGGCTCCGCTCCAGACCCGTTCACGCAGACAGCTGCTCCAACTAAAACCAAAGAATAGGTCAAGTTGCTATTCACACTTGAAGCCAATGTCCACACTCTAATCTACCGCATCGTTCAAAACTACTCCGGTTACCTGCTGAAAGACTACGGATAATACAGTGATCCACCGTTGGGGAACAATTATCCTTGACTTCAAGGCAGTAGTGCTTATGGTGAGGAGCACTGGAGCCGCCCACGTCCGGTGCGAATTTGAGGGTTACATAACCTAAATACGCCTGTTGAGCTCCCTCCACGAACGCCACGGTAGACTCACGGTCAGACTCTAAAATTACGTTCTCAGCCACGTTTCCTGGGGCAGCCCCAATAATCTTAAGAATGAAGAAAAACAAAAAATTTGATACGAAGTTATTAACTATCGGTCAGCATTCCATGTATAATTTACTAAATGAGCGCTCCGCTCTTTCATAACCGAAGATTAATGACTGCCAATTTTCTATATTGAATGAGACAGAAGATTGTTTACATCAAATTTTGGTTCTCTCACTGTCCGTTAGACGGCTAGGCAAATCAGACACGCAATATTTAAGTTACTGGCAAGCCACGCCTACGGTGTCTCCAAGATCGAGGACGCACGGATTCAAAAGAGTAGCCCGTAGTTCACAACAGAGCGAATTTGGCCATATTTCATAAAGCAATCATTTTCACGACTTCAATTTATAAAAGATAGACGCCGCTTTCGAGACAAAATTCGAGGCACAATCACACGCAAACTTTCATTAATTCGATAAAGTTTTCCTGCAATTAATACTACAAACAGCGATTCATAAAATCTAACAACAATTATCCAGAAAACTGCGCACGAGCTTCTAAATCCATTCCACACCTGACCTTCGATGGAAATTATGGAAAGAAAGGCAAGCAGACATGCGAAGCCGAAACCCTTGCACAACCCATTCAACAAAATTATGAGGACATGAGTATCTCACCTCCGCATTGCTATCGATGATTAGCAATTCTCCTACGTATGTACCCCTGTGCAGGAAGATGATCATGTTTTCACTTGCCAAACTCAGTGCCGCTTGGATTGTCTCAGCACATTTCATCCGCCTGCCCGATACTCGATCAGAATACAAGTCTTGATAGCCGGGTCGCACATGGACGCCGCGATTAAGCTGCTTGAACGACTCCTTCCATGGATTATCATAGTCACAATCTTCCAGGGCTAAAATTTCGAATTTTCCCGGTCCGTGACGCAATACTGGGAGATCATACTCGAATAGTCTTTGATACATTGTTTTCCTGAAAATGAAATTCAAATAAAGAACCTTTCAGCGGTTTCTTTGGAATGAAATTCTAATATACATTATTGCCAATGAACACAATGTTGCCGAATGAGATTAATTTAGGATACGAAAAATCCAACATATTTCATACCAGACGCAGGGTAGCGCTCTGTGCATAATACTTACCATAACTTTGCATCGTTGGCAATAGCATTGAAGCGTTTACAGACTTGAGCAACCCTACATAAATCCTTCTCCTTAAGGTATGCAAATATTGTCAACAAAACTTCATCTGGAAGTTCAAACTGGAGGTAATGCGCAGCGACGGCTGTGCTACCGACTCCACCTGAAAAAATATAAATTCAAATCAGCACGAGCTCTGAGGACCTCCTTTGCGTGGTATACACTCCTCCAATTATGAAATACAGTCTATACACTTACATTCACCAGCAGAGTAAGTTGATCGACGGGGTCGTTTTCTGGCAGGCAGCATGGATGAAGAGACTCCAAAGGAACTGCTCGAACTCCCGTTACCGGGTAATGTGGGGCATGGCGATGAAGAACACGGAAGCGAAGAGCTGGGCGTTGACGATGCTGATGAAGATGAGGGGGAATATGATGCTGGTGTACAGGAAATATGCAGAGAGCTCGACGATGGTTGGCTACCCACACTTGGAAAGGATGAGGCATTCAAGGAGGACAACGAAAGCGAGCATCCGTGGCTGCTGGAGTTGTAACTACTTGACGATCCGGCAAAGAGGTTATTTACACTGTATTGTTCACAATGAGGGGACTTCCTTCTCAGATCGTACGGAGGTTGATGAGGGCAGCAAGTTGAAGGACTACCACCACCACTTCCTCCGCCCCCGCCACCGCCGCCACCACCACCTCCACTGCTACCCGGACAACTCACACTTTCACTAACAAAGACAAGTTGATTGCCACCGAACGCTGCGCCCAAATTCACATTACTATCGTTATTATTGTTACTACTGCTGTTACAACTACTTGTATCTATACTCGGGGCAGGGGGCGAAATGGACGAGCCAGAGAGAGCATTAAGAATGGATATTGACGACGCGGATGAACTGCCTCCAGAAGTACTAGCTACAGATGGGTTCGACGGTGATGAGGACTGCGAGGATGCGGTGGACGAACATGGATTGTTACTGGCAAGAAGCGGATGAGGTATTGAGGGTGCTTGAACTGATCCCAAGGACTCGTCTGATACATCTAGAACAGAACAGTTCAAACCTTATCATCAAAATGGTTAAAATATGCGATTTTCCAAACACATCCCGACTTAGCTAGAACAGCTCTATTGCTGTATAAAATCTTAGCTTGCCATAATTATTGTCTACTATTCATAACTCAACTTCAATTCCACCTATTTAAAAAATATTCTAGTATTTCCATTCTTTCCACCCATTCCATTTGTTACTCATGTTCACGTAACAGTTGCTCTCATACAATAAAATTAAATTCTTATCATTTTCCACCAGTTCGTAATCGAGAGAAATTTTCATCGCGGTTAAATTGTCAATTCAATCTCCACACTGTTCAGTAATATCTCCTTTCGATCTCCAATTATTTGGTTCGTAAATCTAGGCTTTCAACTCCCATATTTTCCAACTTAACTCAGCATAATGTCATTTCCCCCTTCCTCCAATAAATTTCTTCAAGGTATGTTAGTGAGCTTGAATTCCCCCCATCTCAAATTTTACCAATGCAAAACGACCCACAATACCAATGTGACCACTAATTTGGAGCTCAAAATCTGGAAAACCTGTTCAGGTAGTTATACTCTACAAACAGAATAAGGATAACAAGGGACCAGCTGTAAGACGAAGAAGAAAATATTTTGCAAATGAAATAAACAATATCCAACTACAAACGCATCTCCCATTCATTCTTACTCAAATCATGTCACACCTCCGATACCTAAACCAACTAGTTCTCTACAGGAACTTTAGGCCTTGTTACGAATTCACGGTGACCTTGCGATTGAGACGAAGTTTTCCTTTGTGGAACACGATTTCTATTCATTCATTCCTACATCCAAATCCAACCATATCGTCAGAATCTCAACGACGACAACTTGATGACATCAAACCTATAAATTCTACATATCCCTGAGCAAATAAATAACTGGAGAAGCTCAAAATATAAAATTTGCTGCATAAAATACGATCAGGACTCAACGTAATTTCAAATTAATAATTACTGTTCGGAGTTCAGCGTTATTTTTACCAGGATTAGAGTTGAGGGAAGGGATGGCTCTGGATGAGATTCCAGATCTTCTAATAATTCTTCGTTTGGACCTCCTTGTCCGATTTGATGTGACTGAAGCACTCGGCATTGTGATATGCCGTTTCACAAACTTATTCTCTTGTTACTTCGTAAAACCTTAGCTATTTTTATTATTATTATTATTATTATTCCGATAATTCAAATATTGACCCCGACAGAGTGTATGTTTCTCTACCACACACAGTCTCCTCGTCTGCATCCAAATTAATCCTGAGGAAATTAATAATCACATTCTTTCTCACTGTCTCCCTTGAATTCACGATTCACGACCCTCTGCAATCAACAAAACCGAGAACAATGCGTGTAAGAGAACCTTTACTTTTAAAAGTTTCTACATATACAGGCCAGGCAGCCAGACGATGAGGAGCTCTTCCCGACGAATTATACCATAGCGGCCGCAGAGCTTAAGCCACAATAGTACAATTCTCCCTATATACTCGCCGTCTAGCAGCCATTTCCCTCAATGACCATTCTCGCAAGCCAACGCAGCTGCAGTGAATGCAACTGTCAGCTGTCTTCGCACAACAACACGAATGTATACACATATGTACAACACTTATTTACACCATCCGCAACGGCAAGTCATACAAGCACACATTCACCCAGATATTCGGATCATACATCTATTCCCTTATGATACTCAAGGGGACATGGGGCTCACCCCCAACGTGAAAAGGCTTATTTTTTTTCAACCCCCTGATCGCATAAGGGCACAACCCCCCTGCTCGGCTCAGAAATCTTGTTTAGTAGACTTTCGGAATAAAAAACCAAACTGTACTTTACAATACACAGACAATAACAATTCTGATAGAGCTGACATCTTCCAGGAGCCACATGAAAAGCCTTCATCCCTGGAGCAGTCCAACAAAGTCAATTAGTACTTGTAGCAGCACAGCCACAGCAGACAACGAAATGAGGAAACTTGGCTTTAGAAGTGAAATGCTGTAGTCGTGAATCATGCGTTCTAGTACTGCCACAAGATGACTTGAAGCACCAAGCAAAGTAATATAAATAACAGATTTCATTTGTATTTTGGAAAAGTAAAAAACCGTTCTGGAGTGACAGAGCCGAGGGAAACTCTCATCAATCTGTTTCGTTGCGAAATGTTTTTATACAATGCTGGTAAACATATTAAGACGACATCAATATCGTAGCAATTATGAAAATTTGATAAAGCTCGCTGCCAATATTTCAAATCTGCCAAATCTTACCGGCATGGATTTCGTAATTCTAGTAAGTTCAATGAAAGCTAGAATCCATCAATAAAATTTTGAATTCATTTTAAAACGCAATAAGCACGCTCATTACTTCGTAATTTGATCATTTTTCGTATATGTGCAAAAAGTGAATTTTTTGAAAAATAACATGGGGGCCCCTTGGGCGCTTACGAGGATTACCCAAGGGCTGGTTATGCGATATGGGAATACCACATGTACCATCATTTTCAGCACTGCCTAAAACATAGTAAAACATATAACATTCT
>WJFA01000120.1:0-67925 GCA_009870155.1 Pseudobourletiella spinata | reverse complement strand
TGTTTGTGCTGCTCTCCACATCCACTGTCGTATGCATACACTCTGCGCATTATTTTTTCTCCATCCACCATCCTTCCATCCATCCCGGCTCTACTCCGCCTCCGACGTATAAACTCCCATAACCTCCGGCTCCTCCACTCGCTTTTGGATATGCTCCTAGTATACGAGGGCTCAGTTGTGCTTGCCCTCCAAATTTCCATGCAGCTAACGTTGGAGTATGGACTATTACACGCTTTTGTCAAATTATGGTACTACTATGTTGGTCTGGGTATGTAATTAGCTCTGTGAGTACGCTGATGGCGGCGAAGTTATTCTACGAGCAATGACTATTTAATTGTTCAGCACAGAGAGACTGGCTGGCTCCGAGCTGTAGTGTACACAAAGAAGGACTGGCATGGGTAGTGTGTGTCTGCATAGATATTATACGTAGAATGTGTAGAGGCAGGTCCGATTTGCCGCAATAGCTCCGCTCCTCACTCGCCTGTCCACCGACGCGTTGAAGTAAAATTTTTTATTTCCAAGGAACTTTTGTACAGTTTCCGAGTTGAATTAGGAAAAACCTGTGTATTCCTATGTAGGGATGAGATGGTGGTAGTGATGGTTGTACACTGGACTCACTCACTCACTCTCAGTCAGTCAAACGTCAGAGCTGACTCCATCTGCTTCCTCCTCTGTGAAGAAGATTGTGGTTCTTTTAAAGTGGTTCAGAGTAGCGTTAATAACACACTGTTCTGGGGCAAAGGCACACATGTTCAGGTGCAGGCATGGGCAATGCCCACGTGTGTCTGCTCCCTCTCTCTATCTCTCTCTCTCACACACACATTTATATGGTGCGGCTAATGAGATTCCTATGTTTTATGCAAGACGATTGTATAGGATGTTGGCCTCGCATATCACATACTCTTCCCGGTGCGAGTTATCGGATGATGGGATGATGGGGAGGAGGAGGAGGTATGGGAAAGGAGACACATAAGCCCTTTAGGAGCATTGCACAGGCTATGATGATGCATCTTCTGAGGCTGACGTGAGATTTCTTTCACCTTGTTTTGGTTTATTGTGTCCGGTTGTCCGTCTGAATGCTGACTACATGGAGAGAAATGACAGTAGTATATCTAGGTTTTTCACTCATCCGCCCCTCCAACTCGGACACATTTCAGGAAGTGAAACAGAACAGAAAACATCATTTGGCAAAATTATCAGAGCCCCCGCCTCAAAGCCTTTGCCGGGCAGCAAAAAGGGTCTGACTGAGGATTTAGGGAATTCTGTGGTTGTTTACGGGTGTACTCCTTTTCTTAACGTGTCTGTGTGTGTGTTCAGACAGCTAACGACCGATGGGCAGAGTGGAATGGGGGTCGTGCAGTCATAAGGTTGACGTACTTACTCACTGTTGTTGTAGGTGGTCGAGAGATTCGCAGAGTGCGAGTGAAGTTTTGCTTAATGCGGAGTGGGCATTGTAGGATTTGTTGACCCTTCATTGTCTTTGAAATTGTATCCCTTTCTACGCGTTCATGTGCTGGTGTTGGAGTAGTAGTAGTGGCGGTGTAGTGGTAATGGTAGAGTAAAAAAGTTGTTGTAGTACCTGTTCCTCCTAATAAGGAGGAAAGGGCAGATCTGTCTTTGGTCGTAATCATAATGAGAAGAGGGTTGTGGGGAGTGAGTGGATTGATTCCAGCCCCTCTGGGTCGCGGTGATGATTGACTGCTTCTGCGGGCTGACTGGGGCTCGCTTGGAGAATTCCTGTCATTGCCGGCCAAACATGTCCCATAATGCGTACCCATAATCCTCCTCCTCACAGTCAGTCAGCTGTACTGCATGCGCTCCTCGGCGTGCCTGCCTGCCTGCCTCTATGTATGCACTACTAATATGCGTAAGAGGCATTCGTGAGCGCTCGTTGAGGGTCGTGGGACGGACGGCAGGAAAATGAGGATCACGACGACGAGACGGAGGGGGGCCATTGGTACAAGGTGTGGCGGATTTGAGGGTGAGATCCACGTTGTACAATTACCTCATGGGACGTGGCGGCGGCGGAGGGCTATGACTATGCGGGATTCGAACTCGCTTATTGTTTCTCTTGAGCCTGTCAATAATAAGTTGTCAGACAAGTCTGTACTACTGCGCTGCTAGCTGCTACTACGTGCTTTAAAGGAGAGTTGTAAGTCGGACGTAAAGGTACGTGACATTGTTTGGGTGGTGTGTTTTTGTA
The DNA here is from genome assembly GCA_009870155.1 of Pseudobourletiella spinata. Taxonomy (NCBI): domain Eukaryota; kingdom Metazoa; phylum Arthropoda; class Collembola; order Symphypleona; family Bourletiellidae; genus Pseudobourletiella; species Pseudobourletiella spinata. The sequence goes on along the minus strand of WJFA01000120.1, from coordinate 65,722 downwards.
TGTGACTGAGTGAGCGACGTTGGCCATTTGGATGAGTCTCCTCCGTCTCAATCCGTCCCCTCTCGCACTAATATATAATGTGAGCTAGCAGACGGTGAAGAGCTATGGTAAAAGTCGCTGTCGTGTTCTTCTTCATCTTCTGCTTCTGAACGGAACAGTCCGTCCAAGGGTTGTTTTCAGCGAGTCAGTCAGTCAGTCACAAACACACACACACACACACACTAATAGGGAGTGCAAGGAAGCGTGATGATAATAAGGATGATAGATAGAGTTATCCGTACAATTCCATTGTTCCCTTCCTGTCGGAGATGTCAGACGTCGGTTGGATGTTATGACTATGCTCGTTCGTGATGATACTTTTACTTGCTTGGAAGTTACCCCTGCCCTGTGCGACTACATACTGTAATTGTCGTCAGAGCTGATTTGGCTACAAGGAGCCTGCTCATATGTGTTTAGTCGGAGCGCAGCTTTAGCTTTGTGCTGCCAAGGAAGATAAGTTGGAGCTGACTGTGAGAGCTGTGGCTGTGCTGTGACCATAGATGGTCCGCTCACTCCTTTGAGCATAGTGTGTATTCGGGTTGACGGGGGCAGTGCAAGGAGGTTTGTGCTACGAAACCCCTCTGTCAACAGTGTACAACGTGGGGAACGGAAAGTATTGCTCCATGGGTATGTACACATATGTAAATACTGCTGGGCGGGCACACTCAGTCAGCAACTGAACAGAGGAATAGGAAGGAGAGGGATGAGTGTGTTGAAGGAAGTAAGTTGGGACGATGTCGGAATGGTTGCGGATACGTATAGAGATTTTTGAGGCATCGGAGAAATTTCCGTGACAGGGTGGGTGATAGACAAGGCATGTTCTATGTACAAAGAGGGAGGAGGGACGGTTACGACTCATCATATACATTTTCCTAGAGATTCGGTTGGAGCTGGGACCGGACTGGAAATCTACTTCGGATTTATACATCATGCTCGTCATGGGATGCGGGTCAGTATTGTTGTTCTTGTGGAAAGGACAGAGTGACAGAAATAGAATTGAAAGTTGACATCCCATTCCTCGTGTGCCTGTGGCGTGTGCGTGTTTATGCTTGGAGTTCCGGAGCGAGCACATGTCTATGAACTAGCTCTCTTTCTCCCTATGTGACTATAAACGTGTCTGTTCGGAGAGCTTGTAGTGGAGTACTAGGGAGCAGGGGCTATTATAATTATATCCTGCTAATTACAAGATGCTGAACGGGAGGGAATTGGCAGTTGGTTCATCCTGGAGGTTCCTTCGGAAAAGCTATAATTTTGGGTGGAAATGGAGTAAGAGTATTAACTTAAAACCTCCGCATCCGCACTATACTCAGAGGCTGTCAAAGGCTACGTGCCACTGATCTGATGAATTTAATTTGAGCGAGGCAACCAGATCCAGCGGGGATGCAAACATTTAACTCTGATCTGATGTGATGGAATGGGATTGTGGCGGGAGGAGCGGAGAAAAAGATTGGGATGGGGGCCACTAGTCACTCTCCGACTCCTGTATTGATGCCCTTCATATGTGCCACATGCTGCTTGCTCTGCTCTGCTCTGCACTCACTCCTTATACTCCTTCGGACTCCTATGCTATTATGGCGGGATGAGGAGAGACAGATTGCTCTCTCCGAGTCAGAATTGCGTGTGAGGAGTAGGTACTAGGAGATGTGAGGGAATATATATATTGGAATAGAAGGGCGGAAGGAGTGGGTCTGTCGGTCCTACATGATCATCATAATATGTACGAGATTGTATGGTAAATGTGAGCATGAGTTTAATTTTCTTCTATTTCCTCTTGTGTGTGTCCTTACAGACTCTTAAGCGGAAAGAACGTGAGTACGAGCATGAAATGGAACGGCTGGCCCGGGAGAAGATTTCACTCCAGCAGCGTCTTTCCACCTTAAAGAAAGATATGCTGAGTAAATGGGATCATCTAGACTGGCAAGCGATGGTTCCTGAGGAGCTGGATGTGGACTTGGAAGGGAGTAATGGTGTGAGCAGCCGAGGTGATGCTGGATCTGTGGATATCCTCGTTCACAGTAATAACAATAATAATAACAGCAACAGCAACCATCATAGGTCATCGGAGTGTGACTCCCGGAGCCCCATCTCTGACTCACACAAAGCGTCCAAAAGCGACATTGAGCTTGAGGACTCGGGTGATTCTCAACATCCCGTATCTCTCACCGTGAACAACTGCCATATAGGTGAGTGAACGTAGAATTCTATACTTTCTCGGGCGAAGTCATCGTCCGGTAACGCCAGGATCGTACTACAGTAGAACCTCGTTAATCCGGTCCTCTGGGGACCAGGAATTTTTGACCGCATTAACGAGTGACCGTTTTAAGGGGTTAGTATAACATGTACTTGGGCCTATCGGGCCGGAAATTTATGACCGCATTAAAGAGTGGCCGTATTAAAGGGGGGCCGGATAAACGAGGTTCTACTGTATTATAAACAAGAACTAACATATGTATGTACATATATATTTTTTTCATGCGAATGGCTTTTTTTTTGCAGGGAAAAAGTTAACAGTGAATAAGATATTTGGTCAAATAAACGGAGTTAATGGGATGTCGGCGACAGGTCCTATAAGCCTAGTAACCACTACAAAACTCAGCTCCTCTCCATTAGCGGCAATTACTGTTGAGAAAACTGCGAATTCCCCCGTCGGTAAGGTGACACATTATATGGATAAATACTTGTACAGACACAGACATGTCCTCTCGTTATTAAGGACTTTATCTCATATTTTTTCGTCCATTGTCCTTCTCAGGTGGAGCAAGTTACGTCAACATGGTTAGCAATTCCGGTAAAGGTATGTCCCATAAGCTTCATTCTAGCTAATTTTTGACAGTGAAATAGTGAGATAGATTGTATGATCCCCTCCGTAGTTGGTATGTCGAGTTGTAGTAACGTGATGAGGAATTCCACCTGTTTTGTGAACTTTATGAGGATGATCGGAAACGGACGGAAACTAATCGGCTAACCTTACCCTCATTCTCGTTTTTTTTGTCTCTCTTTCCAGGTTTTTCATTGTTGAGCAGTACATCTCTGGTGGGGAGCAATTCAAAGTTAGAAATGGGTCAGTATTATGATGAAGATAAGATGTGTAAATGACAGGTCTAGTCGATGTAACTCAGAAGCGAAGAAGAAGATTCACTGCATGCTGAAACTACGTAGCTAAACTCATTCTCGAGAATAATACGTGTAAATGCTAGCCATATATATACTTTGAATGACCACCATCATCTCTAATTTATATCAAAAATCGTGAATTTCCAGTCTGTGTATATATGATGATGATGCTAGCAGTTTTTTTGTCTCCTAAACTGTCAACTTGAGGGAGGGGAAAAAAGGGTTGTTGGAAGTGAATATACAACAGTTGCATCAGTTCACTGTGAGTGTGTGCAATGAAGGTGCGTCTTCTTTCCGTATATAATAAAAATAATATACACGTAGGTCGTCTCTCTGTCTCTCTGTCAATGTGTCTGGTCCCCGGTGGTTCTTGTCCTCAGCGGGGAGAGGCTTGGAAAAAATTCTAATGGCGCAGTTCTGGTGAATATAAGTACATTACTATTAATACTACTATTATTATTATTATATTATTATTATTATTATTATTATTATCATAATCGTTATTATTGTAATTATAATGTAGTTTTAAAAATGCCAGTATGACTTGGAGATAGTGGTTACTACAGGAGCATTTGAATCAAAATCTCTTCGAACACAGTAGCTATTGATACTTACGGTTTTTTAAGAAAAAAAGAGAGTTTTACCAAAAATTTTACTACTACGTATTTAGGGTGGAACAAAATTTTTTAGGAGCAACTCCAAGAATCCAAAGTCATTTTTGTGAGATGATGATATACCAAGCTGGTTTTTTACCCTTTTCTCTTCGGTCCCGTGAAACCGAACTTGAAATTAGAACGAGTCATTCAAGAGTGTTGTTGTTGTGCTCAGGGGACATACGAGGTGTGGTGGGTGTTGTTGTTCATGTCGCTGACCCAAGCGTTAAAATGGGAAGAAAGGATACATATGAACCTATCTACAAATGTGTGCCGAATAGTTCTATTATCCTACTCCTCCTTCTCCTCCGCCTCCTTGCGGGTTCGTTCACGTAGATGCCTGAAATGGGGCACACACACACACACACAACACACACATATATGCTGCATGCAGATCTTTCTTTCCAAAGTCTACCAAACTACGTGGAACAATAACAGTGATAATTATTCTATTAATTATTAATTACAATTGGTCTTGACTGACTCATCGGAAGGAGTGGAGGCATGTGAGGACGCCCCGGAAATGTGCGCACTCGAACACACTTTTCTGTGTTATCATAATTAACGGTTTGGTGTACAACCAAGTTGGAAAGGGGGCTACTACGAAAAAGCAAAAAAAGAGAGAGATGGAGAGAGAGAGAGAAAGAGTAGCATCGTCTGGCGATGTCCAGGAAGTCATTTCTAGTGTGAGGCTTTTTTGTGGGCCAACGGAGAGTTTCCCGATGATAAACTTGTTAACCGGAAGATAAAATTAACAACAGGAGCGTTGAGGTGCCGGATGATGGGTTTGCACTTACCAGTACATAATATTGTCGTTATTATAATTGCTATCATTATCATTATTATGTTAAATAAAACTGCGTATTTGGAAATATAAGTCGAATTCTGTGTTTTTATGTGTGGCCGTCATCATCATTTGTAGAGAGAGAGAGAGAGAGAGAGAGATTGTGTATGAAGCTACAACAGGTGAATTCTGAGTTCGACCAGAGTTTTACTACTACAACATACATTATTATTCCTCTACTGCACTACTACACTGCTCTAGTGCGCTAGATAAGAATTCTACGCGACGATAAGTGGAATGATTATTATTGCTAAGATTGTTCAAGAACGTAACAATAACAACGCGTATAATTTTTCCTTTTGTGAAAGAAACGAAACGAATGCAAAAAATGTTGTACATGTACATTTATCTCTGCCTGTCTGTTAGAACGTAAATTCGTGTATGAGCTCCGTACTCATTATATACACTACTGAGAAAATGTACTAAAAATAATTCCAGGGAATAAACTAGTTTGTGTTATCATTGCTCTCCGGTTTTTCGTATCTAACTGTTGATCATTCAACGTGGTATTAGTTGTTCAGAGAGCGAGAGTGAGAGAGCAAGGAAGTAGCACACATGTACGACATGAGATGATTTTCACGTGGTGTATTTTATTGTCCCCTGTGACCGGACATCGGTCTCCTCCTCCCCCGCCCCCATCCCTTTTTTAAATGTTAGTCCCTGTCCGCGCACCACGTGTGCGGATTTTAAGATGAGGACGGCTACGCAAGGTCGCGTCTCCTCCATTCCTCCAAAAGTTCTCCGAAAGGAGGATCATGTAGAGATGGATGGAGGAACTAAAGACACAATTGTTGACTCACTCAACCTTGTCCTTTTCGATCTGAAAAGATGAGAATGTAAACTTTTCCCATGGACCGTATCCTGCTTCTCCCTTCCTCCACCATCTTATTCTGGTCATAGGTGCAGGATAGTACTCGTATGATGACAATTGAGCTGTTCAAGAGTTTTTGCACGGTGATTGAAGCCCTATTGATAGGCTGGAGGTATTTTTCGGTGTGTGGGAACGTGTAGGCAAGTTATTATCTCCTGGGAGCCTGGAAGGCTCATCCTTTTTATTCTATTCCAGGAGCTGGTCTCGAGTCAATGAGGGTTTTATAATGTACCGTTGCCCCCAGAGTGACGTGACGAGGCTTAAGCCTTTCGAACTGAGCAAATGTCTTTTTACTGTTTGGTAAGAATGAATGAATGTCTTGGTTACGTATATACTATGTGGTGCCGCTCACAGCTGTATGAAACTCTTGAATGCTCCCAACGACTACGATGAATCAAAGACAGACAACACAGTTCTATGAATGAAATGAACTTCTCAAGCATCTGCAATCACCGTCATCCTCACGGCTCACACCGGCGCACCAGCACCACCACCTTCATCAACGTAATGTCATCTCCTCACAGTCGACAAGGAACAACGGCTACTCTGATTGCCAGCTCGACCTCGTTGACATTTGACCATTACCGCTGTGGAATTAGGTATTACTTAGTGGGAAATCCTTCGTTTTACTCTCAAGCAGTACAAGCCCCATTTGTTTTGGGTGGGTAATAATGCCGTGATGTACCCCAAATGTATTCAGTTTGTAAGAAAGATTTTATGGCTGCCGTCTTTTGCTCTGTACTTGAGTTAGATCTGCCCATGCCGGGCATAAATGAATAGCGCTAATAGTGGTGTGACGGGGGAGGTGGATGTGTTGAGTAAAAGTACTAAAGTGTGGCGTTGTGACTTTCTTTGATCAGCATTCCTCGCTTTGGGATAACAAGTCAGGCTCTCCGAAAGACCCTTATACGAAGAAACGGTTCGGAATAAGAGTGATATTTGACAATGAGACACCGAGAGACTTGCGAGTGAGAAAATTCTTCGGGAAGTCTCTGAAAAAATTGTTAAAAGCTTTCCGAAGGAAGGAAGGAAGAAAAAGGTGTGTGAACATGTGGTACGCGTCCAGGAGTGTTTGAACTGTAGGGTGTGTATACACATACAAAAATTCTTAAGACTTAGTCGGGCTTTTCTCACATGTTGATGATATATGTGTGTGAAATGAAAAAAAGTCTGGAAATCCACTACTACAAAACGAAACGTGGATCTTTTGATATATATAAAAAACATTATTGCTATATATACTTTGCATTGAGGATACATTGAGGGTGAGGGTGATCTGCGATTTATATATACACATATATACAACACGATGACGATGGCAAGCAAGAGCAGATCTTAAGTGTACATATAATATCAGTCGTACAGTTGATGCAATGTGTAGTTTTTTGTGATTTATATACATGAAAAAAATATATATATCTACATAAATATATATTAATATACATATAATGAAACATTGCGTCTCGTTCTCACCTGATTACACTCCATCACACAATACTTTTTAGGGTACATAATATGATAACTCTCGACGATGAAGGGGAAAATGTCCTGTGGATGTTAGTGTATATGCTTTATATCATCAAAATGAATGTTAAGATTACGCAGCCGTACTATTTAACGTTACAAACTTACATGTTTAGAACCAGAAAAATGTGAATAATGTTTCTTGTATGTGCATAAGTGGTCAATGTATTTATTTGGTACAAGTGGAGAGGAGGAACTTGGACGGTCCGAGAATGGACGCATAATATGATGATGCTGAAGAGGAGGAAGAGAAGAGAGAGAGAGAGAGACGAGGGGAAGAAGCCGTGAACCGTTCTGACTATCAGAATAAATAACGGAGATAAATTCAACCAAGAACAAGGAAACTTGGTCTCCTAGTTAGAATTAATAATATGCGTTTGTGTAATTATATACACATGCAGAGACTGTCGTGTCGTGACCTTATTTAGCAAAATAAAAGTTGCTGAATCATTGAAATGAATGAAATGAGGAGATTTGAAAAAAAGTGGCGAAGAGACCTGAGGGTTCGTCATGGGTCCCATCATGAGTAACGCGCCGCCGCCTGATACTGCAAACAAACTAAGGTTACGCCTATAAAACTTTAATTGCCTCACCTGCCGCAACTTCAGCCGTATCCACTCATTTACTGATGACAGTTTGTCACTTTAAAAATTTCCAGCACAGTGTCCTCAGGAATTTCAGAGATTGTATCGACGTAGAACATGCTTTCTCCCTCCCCTTCATCTCACGTCAATGTCGTCACTTTCAACACCTCTCATCCTGCAAAATAAATCGTTACTGGCCACGTTACTACTTACTCCATCCACCACCGTTTAACGGAATCAGTCAGTAATGGAGGCAGAAATATGAGCGTGTGATTTTCCAACAGACGAAGTTGATTCCGTGGCAAGCCTTTGCTGTAGCCATTATCCCAAAATTTCAGTTATTCCTTTTCGTACGGGCCTGTGCCAATTTCATGCTTATCTTCCATTCTCATTAAAATGTACAAGCTCACAAAGCGAATTCACTTTGTTTCCCCTTTATTACGAACGAAGCAACAATATCGTGTGAAGGGGTGAGCATTAATAAGGTATTGTAGCTAAATATGCTTTTGATTTACTACAATTTTCCATTGGAATACTCATACATACGATTGCAATAATGGACTGACTGCGAGAGGTACAACGAAAATGCTCATTGATACACTTACCACCACTTCCAGCAGCACTTGCACCTCAGGACAAATCATAAAAGTCAACCTAAGCCAGTTAGTTATTGCTCACTTTTTTCCTGACCAATGGACAACTGAAAATGAACTACAGTCCTACAAGAAAAACCCGGATGGTTCTTGGGTGCTGATGACGATGATATCCAAAGAAATATGAGCTATGGCTAAAAACTACTTCGTCACTACGGTGGAAGGAGTGTGAAGTAATATTACAAAGTAAAATACTAAGGCGACGTAACGGCGGGCGATCCCGAAAATACAATAGCACTCCTTAACTCATGTAAATGTACGTACATTATTCATTCAGCTGTAAGTCTTATAATAAAAAATTATAATAAAAACCAACTTTCAAATATATATCACCCACGCAAACCAAATCATTTATATCACAATAGTAATCGACAGAAAAAATGAATTCATGGCGAAATTTTATGCAACAACTCATCAATTATTTTATAGTTATCACTCCAATTTAGAATAACTTGACCGAATCCTGGACCATCATTGTAAAATTTTTACCAGCATTACCATTATGTGAAAAATAGCTTGTTTACTGGCGTGAACATTTAGACAATAATAATTTAGAATAATTTATGAATTCCGAAGTAACTGATACTTTAATCCGCTGGTCGTTTCTCACCATGTTTTCGAGTGAACTCTTCCGCATTCTTAATGAACTTTCGCTTATCCTTCACGAACTCCTCCGCCAGATCAGCACGAAGTGGATGATCGGGTTCTGGATCATTAACTAATGCAACCAGTGCCTGAATAACTGTCAAATAGAAAAATCCATTCGTGAGTTCCAAATTCGAGTTAAAGGGCCACGAATGAAATAATAGCACACTTGTATTATACATAAGCATAATGTTAGTCCATCTCAAATTAGAAATCATCATCTCGTCTATACTGTCACTTCATACGATGTCAATCGAAACGATGGGTAATATGAGATAGAAGCCGGAGAAATATTTTTCGTAAGACAGCTTTAGTTGACCTTGAACTATATAACTCGCTAAAAATCAATTTGGTCACAGTAACTGCATGCAACCTGATCTGATTAACACTGGTAAAGTAAAAAAACGTAGTAATCAATAATCAATCATTTGGCATTGACTCGAAGTAAACATTTCTGTTTCCGCGTCTCCTCCACATGCTGGGGCTTGAGCCTCGTCAATATCGAGTGACGGGTTCAAAATATAAATTTGAGTTAAACAGCCAATGATCCGCGCTCCTTAATGTCACAATACAAAACCGAAGCAAAAGTCCCATAACCGCTATTTGACTAACCAAAAAATACAATCAAAACTAATTAAACAAGTAGTCAAGTAATATTTGACTACCGAGAACATAGACGATATTACCTTGCTCCGTTTTGGTAGCTGGCTTCCAGTTCTCGGCACTAATAATAGGAAGGCACACCTGACCTTTCTCATCTATATTGGGATGGTAAATTTTCGTTTTAAAGATGATTTTGGGGGGTTTGAAAGGATACTCTGCCGGGTAGTTTATTTCAATCTTGAAGGCACCTTTGTTGTATGGAGGATTATCCTACAATGAAAACCAGATACACTTTTTACAACCATCCAGGTCCATGTTTTACATACTGCAAAAGTTAACAAGGACACCCCTTTGTGATTGTGACCACACATGAAGGAATATCAACATTTCAAATGTTTGAGAGCATTACTTGCCCGTCACAACCCGGTCATTTCCATGCCATCTCAAATAACCAACACTTATTACAGCAAACTTCCTGAACATGTACATCACACCTAATTTTCCCTCTCTCAATTTCAGGCCAAACGATACACCGCGTAGTGTCCACACCTGAGTTTGAAATCTTTATCAACGTTAGAAAAAAATATTTGGAAATAGTTTCAAAATCACAAGAGAAAATCAAGATCAAGCATGTTAATGTTAAAATATAAAAATACATACCGGCACAATCAAGCCCACCCAATATAGTATATTTGACTCATCCACTTGGACATCTCTGAACGCTCTGATGCCACTGGACCGTAAATCCTGCAATTCCTGGAAATACAAATGTTCGCGAATGACCATTTCATCCAATAACTGCTTGTAGATACTCCAAGCAACACAATCGGATCGAAACATCTAGAGTCTGGCAAAAGTCCAGACAAATAGAAACAATCTAAATGACAGTGCTAACAACCACAGGGACGAAATCCCGACAAGCTGACGTGGAGGTGGAACCTCGAACAAGGTCACACGTCAACTGACACTGCTTCATTACATTTAGTAAAAGTGAGAAAATAAATTGAATCCCTTACCTTTTGCAGCCTACGAGTAGCAGCCATCCTCCAAGTACAGTCTAAGCGCACCTATATATAGCCTTCAAACAAAACGAAATCCTACTCCGTCAACCCTAATAAAGTAGTCAGCTATCGTTTGTAAGATATCCTTCGGAATACAAAGAAACTTAACCGTTTCGTGGACTCCCCTAAAAAAGTACAACTATACGACAGGGAGGAATATATATGTGTATATATATATGTACTAAAAAAATTAAACTCTTCAATTCCAGCCTCTATGCCTGTTGGCAGCAGGCGGCTAGAAACAATCCGACTTGAAATTTTAATAGCTCACTCCTGAGCACCCGTCGTGACTGCTAAATTTTAAAAATCTGTTTCCACAGTGTGGCAAGAAAAATCTTGAATATATATATTTCACTGCTGAAAGGGCAAACATTCGCTTGGATTTAAATGTTTTTGTAAAGCACAGTGCAGGTTTGCAGTTTTTTGCACGTTCACTCAAGTGATCGATGAGTCGAGTGTAGTGGCACCTGGCGCGACAAATACGGGTTCACCGCGAGGGCTTGCTTATGGTCCAACGAGAGGCCCACACAGGCAAGGCGGACAATCAAGTCCCGCCTCTAACGGCCTCATCGAATCATGTTCAAGCGAGCGTACCGAAGAAAGCTCCATGTCCAGCCGCCAGTGAGAAGACAGGCAGTCAACACGTTTCTTCATTGACTTTGCAGTAACTTGAGTCAGCGTGTGTCTCACTTTGCCGCTCCGAAGTCATTTAGTGTTTACCGATATTATTTGGGACTTCCTGCTAGTTCATGAGGTAAGCGTATAGCTTTGACTATTGCATTTGACCTGGAAGAATTTTAGTGACACTCGTGGGTTATACGGAAAGAAGAGAATTTTGACTGGCGTTCGAGCTCCTTTGTTATGGTAATTAGGGTGAAAGAGTGAAGAAACAAGATGAACTTGCAGTTAGCCGTTACAACGTCTGTGTTAGAAAATATGAGAGTATATACTTTGATTTTATAGCCTTGTATGTATCGAGCAAAGAAAGGGGTAGTAAAATTGACGGTGGGGATCTATTCGTATTTAGCTGTTGCTTGATCATCTGCGAGGTTGTTTTCAACAGGTGAGTTCATTGAATCTTCTCTATAATAATAAAATAAATGGTCGGTAGTGCTACGTTGAGGAAGACGACGATAGCGTCGTGAGTAAGTTGGGGTAACGCGGTCGTAATACAGCGTAATAGCATCAGTAAAGTTTTTCTGGCTTAGACGGCGGCTCATATAGGCGGAAGAGAGAAAGGGCGCGAAGGAGATAAGGGAACGCTGCAGAGCTGTTTGGTTGTCATTCTCCATGTTACGTGATGGCCTAGAAATTGCTTTGGGATAATTTATGCAAACTTCTGGTGGAAGCAAGGATAGCGCAGCTGGGTTCATTTGATTACCCCTCATACAAATTAACCGTATTGCAGAATCCGGTAGCCCTTGCCAGCGCTCCGTGTACGTGTTCATAGTATCAAAGGGGAAATGGAGAAAACTGCCAAGAAGGAATCGCGCAAACGAGCCGAAACCACAGACTCCGAAGGTAAAATGGAGGCTAAGTTGAAAACAAAGGTGGGTTTACCCGCCAAAAAGACGGAGCCGGTGAAATCATCGAAGGGAGACAGCGGAGAAGGTGATGCTGCACTGGTTGAGAATGGGACTGGGAAAGCGAAAGGAGACGCACCCAAGGAAGTAGCGGCAACGAAGGCTAAGAAGGCTGCACCGAAGACCGGAGGTTAGTATTTGTCTTTTTTTCTCGAAAGTTCTCCCACATGATTTGTTGCTGATTAACGGCAGAAAATTTTTTCAGAGAAGGAAGCTAAATCTACTGCAACAAAGAAGGAGGGAAAGGTACCATCGGAAAAGAAGGAAGGACGGAAACCCAAGGCTGAGAAGAAGGAGGATGAGGAGAGTAATGGGGTTCCGGAGCCAGAGGTTGCCGGTCGGGAAGTTCAGTTTAATGGGATGGAAGATGAAACTGGGAAAAGTGAGACTGACGTAGTGGAAGACTCGGGTACTCAAAAGTCCAGCGCTACCGAAAGTAAAAAGAAGCCTGCAGAGCGCGTCGCGAAGGGTTCGAAAAAAGGTGAATTTCTACTTAGCTGCTGTGGCGTGAATGCATTTATACTTGTGAAATAGGCAGTAACACTCAGGAATGACTTGTTTAGAATCTGACACGAAGCCAGTCTCAAAGAAGGGACAACCGAGTAAGCTAGCTGTGAATGGGGATACGAAAAAGGCTGATGCTAAGATTGGCAACAAAGGTAAATAAATAGTAATGTTTAAGTTTTAGAATACGCTGATGATTCTACCATAATTATTGTCCTATTATGAATTCAGACTCAGCAACGGCGCCAATGGAGGAAGAGGAGGAGAAGAAGGGGAAACAGAATGCACAGAAACGCAAGTCTGGTGAGTGACTTTGAGTTTTTTGGAGTAGTTTCCTGTGATTTTTACTAACAACAATTTAATTTGGTTTCTTCTAGATTCATCAACTAGCAGTGCAGGTGACTCGGAAACAAAGAGTTCAGAAGGAGCAGATGGGCCCAAAGAAGCGAAGATACGAGTTGTAGCCTCATCAGGTAAACCTGCGCCTTGGCATATATGTGAGCTACAGGCTTTCCTCGACACCTAGCATGTTCTAATTACAATTTTTTAAATTCCACCTCCAGATGGAACTGGATCAGAAGATGATGGCTCAGAAGTTTCAGGAGATGCGAAGCAGCCGAAGCCCAAGAAAGATTCAGGCAAGACTCAGGCAGGCAAAGACGCCAAGAAAGCGGAGAAAGAAGCCGTGAAGGCTAACAAGGAAACTGCTGCTGCTGAGACCAAAGGAAAAGGTCGTTTGAAAGGAGCGGGTTCAGCGTCTAAGACTGATTCAAAGAAGCCCACCACAGCTGAAGCTAATGAGTCCGACACAGCTCGGAAATATTCGCTCCGATCCAAGGGAAAGAGTGGGACCGTCCGTTATGGCCCTTAGAATTGCATGAAGCCTCATATTACTTTATTGAGTTTTATAGAATGGGAATGAGTGAAGTCCTGATGACGTTTTATCAATTGCACTAACTAATATCTGCCCCAATTAGCGTAGAAATATTTTCATGTGTCTTCTTCATTACGTGAGTCTCCGAAAGTTATGCTGCTGTGTTGGTACACACAAGAGTATACTGCTCAGATTTCTCACTCTTCACGAAAGTAATTTCATGTAAGGAGAAGAACATATTTACAAGTATGCACGAACTACCTGTGAAAATGCCTTTTTAGTAACTCGCTATTTTTAATAAGCAGGAATTGAATTCATATGGAAAATAAATGAAAGTTTATAACAATTTGTCTAATAATTTCCTTAAGTTCCCTCGTGGTCGATCAGTTGTATCATTTCATCGAATGCTTGTCCGCTTCGGAGCAATATATCAACTGTACATCTGACTATCAAATGTTGAAGCTCCATGTGGTTGTTACGAATTTTGTTCATATGTACAATCTCACTATTACAGGAGGGCAATAAGTAAGTCCAGCGTCCGTTTAAGATCAACATCATCATGACATGACAGAGCCGGGCTTGACGGTGCCCCATCATGGGCAGCCGCAAAGAGCTGAAATGGAGTGTATCCACACTCATATAATTACTTTTACATTTATTTCATAATTAGATAGGGAAAAACGTAAGCGCGAAACGCATTAGATAATTAGGTAAAACATTTGCGAGGGGAGTCCTGATCCTGAGATGAGACATGAGACTGGCGTCCGAGTTCACTCTCATGCGGTAGATACATAGCGAAAACAGTGAGTTGTTGTAGGCGGTCATTGAATTTCGTGCAGTCTGATGCCATTGGGCAAGGAGATAGTATAGGACATCTCTCAACAGCTGGAATGCTCAAAATCATAAAGAAGACAGAATTTTTCCGGACGAGGAGGAGGGTGCTAAGTGACGGCAATTTACGTAGTACAGGAGTAAATCTGACTGAAGCGAAAACCGGAGGTTTTTAGGTAAATCTTCCCGACATTTGCCTTCGCGTTCTAATTTCAAAAGGACCAGTCCAATAATGTCACCATGGCGCGAGTAAAAGTTACTACATGCACATCTATGTATCTATGTATATGTATACATGTTTATATGTGTACATGTATGAGGGCTCATAGGCTCAGTGGCCTCTCAGCCTGTAGTGCTCTGCTAGGCGCTAGGATGAACGTTGGGTACGTAAAAGTGCTACGTACGTGCATGTCCGTGTGTGTTTTTCTCTCTGAGGGTTCATGCGGAAGATCCAGTTACAATTTGTTTAATCCAAGTTAAATCGTACTCATTTACAAAGGAAATAAGGGGAACAAAGGGGACTGTAGCCCATTATTTCCGTGGTGGTCCAAAGTGTTGGTCAAGGGGATTTTTAGTCTCGTACTGTCACCCAGAAACAGTTGTCAAACACTCGGAAATTCATCGTGTTGTAGTTAGCTGTTTATTGGTTTTATTTTTCTGTAGGATACTAGACGTGACGCTAGTCTTTTCCTCGATATTTTGTTAAGGTAAGGAAGCCTGATTTGTTCAAGGACCTCATATGGTTCATGGTGTGTGTGTGACTTTGCTAGGATGTGAAGGTCAATAGGGCAGTGTGAAATATCAAGTGTGAATAGAAACTTATGGCTAAATGCTTCCCCACAGATTAAATGGTTGCCTTATTTATTGCTCAGCTCTAAGAGTGAATAAACTTTTCAGATGTTTCCTGACTAATATAGTATGTGATATTTAGGCAGGTGAGGAAGTTCATGAAGGTTCTGTCGTATTTTATCTTATGATGGTTAATCGCGTCCCTGAAAGAAGTCGGAACTTCGACAGTGTTGTCAGGAGAAGTGAGATTATGTTGTGTTCTGTGCGGTCAAAATTTCCATAAGATAGTCGCATGCAAGTTTTTGTGTGACGATATTAATTTAAGGCTGAGAATGTATACATACATATACATATGTGCTATGTATGAATGAGAAGTTATAGTAGGCGGTGTTCATTAGGCCATCCAGGCATGGGGTTATATTGTTTAAAGCGGTCGGTGCTAGAATACAGGGGGTCATAGACTTCATTTTAATCTCAGAAATTGAGCACGAAAGTTGGTTTACGCAAAGTGGTAGTGTGAATTTGTAGTGTCATTCAAGTTTTGAAACAGATTCGTAAGATGTTCTGTTGATTCATGTGAAGGGGTTGTGGGAAATGAATTTGTTCTTTCCTTTTGTTTTGTAGGTAATTAATTTATAAGATTGAAAATGGGCACTGTGGCGGAAAGTGCTTTGCTGACAATCGGAGATCCTTCTGCTACTCTTACAACGGGGAAGCTTGTAGACGAACGACATTGCCTTGAGACTGAAGTTGCGATGGTGGACGGATTGAAAGATAGTGGTTGTAAAAATGGTAGCTCACAGGAAGAACGAATCAGATATACTAAGGTAAATGAGGAAGATTCAAATGAGTTGTTATATTATGGAAATGAATTTGTGATTGAACCTAAGTGACTTGGAATTTTCTATTGCAGGATTTCATAATAGAGTGTTTTCGGCATCCTGCTTGCTCTCGGAAGCCAGTATTTGAACTGCCCAATCTCAGTTGCATTTTATCTGTAGGTCGGTTTGGAGCTACACCTTTCACGACGTTGTATGTTCCGTAAGTGAAAAGTGCTTGTGCTGTGGGAAACCATCTCAATAGTTGAAGCGTTGACCAAATGATGTTCATGATTTTGTAACTGGTTTACAGGCCTAGAAGAAAAGATGAGAATGGGAGAAGGGAACCTGAAGACAACATAAGTTTGCGCCCTCACAGTGGCAACTTTTCCAGTGGTTGTGCTCCGAATCTGTCGCCCTCACATTACCCGCAAGGACAGTTTAATCGTTTTCAGTTTCACCACGATGATCCGTCAAAGAACATGTATGAAAGGTAAGTGTCAGTCTAACGTTATGTACATGCCAACAATCAAAGAATGTTATAGTTGAACTGTCTTGATTGGTTTCAGGGGCTCGGGCTATCAACGGAACAACTATCGGTTTAATAATAATGTAAGGCAAGAGCCAAATGATAGAAGCAGAGCGGATAGAGATAGGGACGATCCACGGGACCGTAGAGACAGAGACCCTGACAAGCGAGATGTTCGAAACAATAGGCATCCGAATCAAAGTCGTCGACCGAACTCAATTCTCTGGGGGCCTGAAGCAGAAAATCAACCGGAATGGACGCGTCGCCGGGGGGCTAATCCTGATAAAGAACATCGTGGTCGTTCCTCCTACGGCAAAGATAAATATGGCGGACATTACAGGGAACAGGAAGATGAATCCGAACCATCGTGGTTTTCTGGTTAGTGGAAGTTGTATTCAGTGCTACCTAATGAGTCCAGTGGTGTTTAACATGAAATTTTACTCATTCCAGAGGGGCCCACATCTCAGCATGAGACTATTGAATTGCACGGCTTTGAAGGTGATGAGCGCCGTGACCGTGAGCAAGGGCTCGCTAAGGAAAGTTTGGAACAGCGTGACCAGAGTCAGTCAGATAGAAGTAGTACGGTTGAGCCTGCCGCGATAGTTAGTAGTAGACTGGAAGACTGTGGTACTGAGTCAAAACCGAATGAGTTGGACTTAAGTTTAGAGAAGATTCTTACGATGGATCGCATTTCAGGGATCTTACCGGTATACCGCTTTTTTGAGGGGCGCATTTTATTTGTTACTTAATAGCGTGAACTAACTCCTCTTGTTCCTGTTGTTAGAACGGTTTATTTGAAGACGCGGAACAACCTACCGGCAGTTCACGTTTTAGTCAAATATTTCACCGAAATTCTTCCACCGCTGCGCGGCCTGAAATTCAACCAAGTTTCGAAAACCGAGATGACAAGCCAGCACGGATGCCAAGTGGGGTTAACCTTCAGGCTTTGTTTGCACCGAAAACTGATTCGGTGTCTAGCCCATCAGGTATGGTGGCGAAGGTTTTATGGAAATTATATTTTTAAGTAAATAGTCACATAATGTGTGAACTGTTTGCAGAGTCCAAGTCCGATGTGATTAAAGGTATGGAAACGGAGTTGAGGCAAATTCTGTTGCGAAGCAGTGAAGTGCCCGAGCCACCGAAGGATCAGACTAAACAAGAGGATTTGAATGCCTTTAAGAAGCTAGTATGTTCTCCATGTGTAAAATTCAAGTGTTGGTGGCTGTTGATTATACTATAAATAGAGTTTGTGGAAATGACCACCTGACTTTATTGTTTTAGCTGGAGGACTTAGTGATCAAAAGTAATAAGACTGCACCACGGAAAGTTGAAGCGCAACTTACAGACAAATCTTCTGGACGACCGGTAACCGGACCTCCACCTGGTTTGCAGGGCATTCCATTCAATCCGTTTGGGTTGGGAACCACTCAGTCTCAGCCCCAGTCTCAGTCGCGGCCACTTCAACCCATCAATAATATTGGTAAGGTGCATAATTAGATAATTTCGCAGGGCGTACGTAGAAAAAATTCTGACATTGGATTCTTTTTTTAGTACCCACATTGCCGATGAATCAGTTGGCAAGTTCACATCCATTGAATCGTTTGGTTGAACAGCAGCACGAGTCTGTTGTGCAGAGTCAGAAAAGAAGTGGAACACCCATTCTCGCCGCGCTTACTCCCACAGCAGTGATGAGAAAAATGACTGCTGAGCAGCAACCAAAGACAGGTGCCTCAGTTGTGAATGTGAATGTTTCCTCATACGGCGGAATCCCGGCATCTTCGTCTATTCCGTCAGCATTTTCAAGTAGTAACATTGTCAGCAGTAGCAACGTAAGTGTACCTCGGCAGCTGAACCCGCTTTCGTCTTTTGTGTCGGCTATGGCGCAAAACCAGTCTCAGCACTTAGCTCAACCGCAGCCAATGTCAACCCAAGTCAATCACCTTGGACACCCTCCCCATCCTGGTCATGTTCCTCTTCCCTACGCAGGTGCGTCTTGCATCCATTATGTTTTAATACTTCATGGACGATTGGAAGTGGCGAATTTAATGATGCTATCGCTAATCGTTTCAGGCTTCCATCCACAGAGAGGTCATTTTCCCATAGTTCCGAACAGTGGGATTCCCGCGCAGTTTGCTCCCTATGGGGTTCCGTATTACAATGCTCCGTTGCGTCACCGGAAGTAACCATTGATGACGCTCGTGGCGGTTACGTGGGGAGTTATATCTTCGTCGTTGCGGAGAAATCAGCAACGCTTATTTAAGATTCGTCCTTTGATTTGAGAAAACAGATCGAAATTGGAACTCGTCAAGGATGCTTTATATTATAATTTAAATAGATTTTCATGTCCAAGTACAATATGTCTGCGTTTCGAAGAATACTTGTAACTGTATGATTGAAACATGATGATGATTATTATTAATTTCTAAAATGTAATTAGTTTTCAGCGGGTACTTCAAGTGTGTACACTGCACTATTGAATTTACTGCGTTGAAGTTACAGTTGATGCAGGAAAAGTAATGGTTACGCTTGCTAACATTTTCGAATCAGTCCATGAGTGCGGTGTTATGATGATAATAATATTCCAAAAATATTATTGTTTGTTACGCAACCCAGCCATTTACAACTAATTGTTTCAGCCTCAGTTTTTTGAGTCTGTGTACCAGTTTGTATGGAATGTATCCGCAGTTTTTTTAGTTGCTAGCAGTAGGTTTGCAAACATGAAACGCGTGCTCTCGATGTCCGAAAATCCTCAAAGTATGTTTATCGGACGATAAGTGTGTTGTGAACTCGCAGACTTTGTGGAAATTACTGTATGGCATTTTGAAGTTGGCCAAACCTACTGCTGCGGTTCTTGCTACTGTAAGAATGAGCCAGCTCGATCTAATTAGTGCTAATCTCACTTCAATGTAATAGATAAAACTACACAGTAACCGTAAAAGCAGATGGTACCAGCAACGAATCGTTAATGTATTCTGAACCGTACATTAAAGACGAACGAACCATAAATTATTGTATACTAACGTCTCATTGGGTGCACGTTGGTCATTGGGAATGGTTGGGAGGAATGGATTCCAATCATGCGGTTTTCCACTTACTCGTCCTCAAGGATTACCTCTTACGAGTCTTCCGAGTTTTCGCAGTATTTTTGCGTCAGTTAGTTGTCCCTGAAACAACCAGTATTTATCTTAATGTGCAGATCAGTCCAGCATTCGATTCCACAAGAATAAGATCTTCCAGTACGAAAATAATAAACAAGTCCCCGTCTCAGTCAGTTTCGATGTTGTATTCTTTTGCAGGTGGCGGTGTTGCACCGCCTAAAATGGAGGTATTCCAGATTTTCGACTTTGTACAACTTCTTTACTGGAAGTCATCCTCTTTCAAAAATAACTTGAAGTAGACTAGCCAGGGATGAATGTACCCTCCCATCCCGAATCTTTGCAGCTATAAAATCCATATCTGCTTTCTCAATATGGTCTTTCTGACCCTTGTGACACCTATTAAGGCAGTATTTTCAATATTTCCAAATGTAAATGCTATTCTTTTGATATCTAAATTTTTCACCTTTCCCTAGTCAGATTTTTTGCAGGATCTTACCTACTCTTGATTTTGTCATTAGTTTTGAAACACTTGTAACACTCATTACATTCTTCAAGACAATACTGTCCGAATATTCTTTCAGCCACGGCACAGACTGATTCAAATAATCCTTCGTGGATATCCATTTCGTCGTCTTCGATGCCGAGATACTTTCTCTGGAGACGAAATGAGTCTTCCTGCTCCATTTTGTGCCCAAGAACTTCTGCTAGGGCTCGTTCAACCGTCTAAATTTGTTGAACAGATCGTGTTAACTTCAACGAACTATCTTTAAATATATCCAGTCCATATTCCGTATTGAATTTGTGGGTGTACCTTGTACTTTATTGTTTTCCCCGTAGGATTTTCCATGGTGCGAAAACGATGAAAGACGAAACTGTACAGCATTTTCCGAGCTTCACTGATGAATACATAGTTTTGTATGTAATCCAGAGGGGACAAACCTAAATATTCATCGTCATGTTATTTGGTATCATAAGTGTCTCGCTAGTATCTGATGCCGATGCATCTTGCAGTGGAGACATACGTGACAGGATGCGTGCATCCGTTGGGACGCCGAAAGTTGCACTTGTTCTGGACCACGTGCGTGGTAAAGTCAACCAGACGTTCTCTTGAACTCGCATGTTTCCAGTCTTAAACTTTGCCTCATATTTCTGGGAATTGGTCTTGAGCGCCTCTATGTTTTCGTCAATGTATTTCATTTCCTTTAACAAAAAGAAGTAACATAATGCAAGCGTTTTCTTCTCGTATGTTTCCCATTTCCCGCTCTGAAGTAATAAAAAATATTTTCTCATCAAGCCTAAATAGATGCCCTCCGAGATTAAGATTAAAGGAATTAAATGTTCAATCTTTCAAAAATGTACGCACAAATCTCTGCCTACAATATATTAATACATATGCAATACACGGTCTAGAGATAAATCATTACAAATCAGTCCTTAGTTACGGAGCCATCAGCCATGATCTGGTGCAACGTGCAAAAGCATGCGAAAAGGTTGCAGCTTGCAGCAACACAGCTTACGTTTGAAGTACACTCAGTTCCTACGAGCTGCTCGTCTAGAACTTGGTGCAATGACCTCGCGGATTCCTGTAAATAGGCCTGAAGTCTGCGGGCATTGATATCAGCTGCACTTTGCATGACCACACCAGTTAGTTCTTCGTCGTCTTTTACAGATAAAAGCCCTTCCTGGTCTTCGGGATGATTCGACATTGCTGACATCTGGGTTTCGTGGGGATCATCAAGATTTTCCTTCGGTTCCGGCGCTGCGCGCGATGGATATTCTAACTGGCTGTCATTGCGATTTTCATCTGGTTTCTCTGCTTCGCCGCCAACTTTTTTAGTGGATTTCCGATTTTGTCGACGTAATTTCTATGTAGAACCAGTCTATGTGTAAATCTCACAATCATATTTATAAAATGGATTGTGAAATGTTCTCATACATAGTACGACTTGGAATTACCTTACGCCCCGAAGTAACTGGACCACTTGTAACCGGATGGACTCCATTGGCATCTGCGTGTCCTTGTGAAACGGATCGAGGTGAATTTTTCAAGTTCCCCTGTGGGCGCTGACCAAGTAGGGTTAACACGGATGAGTGGAGGGGAGGTAGCGTAAGCTGGAAATTAGGATCAGAGTAATATCGTTTGTATAGCTCAAGTGTTAATTGGTTAATGGTAGCCGATGCCAGTGTGATTTTCTCAGCTGCATTTCTGTTTCCTTCCAGTTTTTCTGACTTCGGAACCACTCTTGGAGCATTACTAGTGACCCCTCTATTTTTCACATGCTTATTCTTCGATTTTTTAGTACTGCCACGGCCATGACCGCGATAAACACTGCGTACGTTGAAAATACTGCGATGTCCTGGGAGCCGGGAACGCTCGGATGCATTTATTTTGATTCCCTCGATTATCATGAATGAGCTTGAGTATCCACCGCTGTTCTCATCTTCGAATTTTTTTGAGAAGGCGAAGGAAACTAGGGGGAATTTGTGCATGAGCTCTGTGGCTTGCTCTAAGTCAGCATCAAAAGACTGATCTACCCACTCACTCACGGAGTTGGACTCGATTTCGATAGTGTCCAAACTGTCAGATAGTTCCACCTTGGGAACTATAGTTGCAGAAATGACATCCGTCGTGTCATGGTCACTGAGGGATGAGGAGTCAACGGAGATGTAACCGTCGTTAAATCGACCTCGGAATCGCACTCGCTTTTGCTCAACCGGAACGTCAAACTCTTTGACTTTGTTTCTGATCTCCTCTATGATTTTGTAGTTTTGGGTTAAAAATTTGAGGAAGTCCGCAGGAAGTGGAACATCCTCTGGGTTTGAAATCATATTGACTCCGTTGCCCGTTCTGCTGGCTTGTCAAGACTCGACTGAGAGATGAACTGTGACTTTCGAACATATGTTACTAGTTGTACTATTACGTACCTTATGGGCACCTAACACCTCTGCATGTAATTGGAAAAGCCAATACTGAAACTGAAGTGGCTTCGATCAATCAATTAACAACTTAAGTTACCTTAAGCCAGATTTCTTCTTCTTGTTCTGTGCATTCAATATTGAGTGCATAGGCAATGGGTTCCTTTCCTTATAGAGGTCAATAATGCGTACTTACACCTTCGAGTATCTTTGGGCTGGACGACCTCTCGTATGTGATAGGTGACGATGAGCGCTCCTTGGACTTAGTTTTTCGTCGGACGCCAGCCCTATTTTTTGGTGTGGTTGACCGAGACTGGGACAAGTTCCTTGGAGAGAGCTGGTGAAAAATGATGGAATTGTCCGGGTTTGCGGAAGAGCTTCTGTTGTCTGCATCGTCATCCACATAGGTGGAATCAAAGGATGTTCCAGTTGTAAGACTATTTTGCCTCGTAATAGCATCCACGCTTTTCACTCTCCTCAAGTCCAAAATAAGGACCCGTCTGTTGTGAAACTGACACTGTTTAGTCTCCGGCTCTGGAGTCACGCATTTTCGAGGCTCTCTGCAAAACATGAAGCTTAAATTAAGTTACCGTCCATCACTGCAATTAGATGTATCCATATCTATCTTCTACATTGCACAGACACCCAAAAACGAAAGCCTTAATTATTTTATTTTTTCGTTGTGTTTAAAATCTCACATTGAACGCGTCCGAGGTGCGGATGCTGACCTCCTTATATTCGTTTCCGGGGACGCAGGCCTGGAGTCAGTTTCGGTATACCGCTTGTAAATATCTTCGGAAATCCAATCCTCATGTTTGTTGCTGCAAGCTGAGAGGCTCTGAATGGAGAATTGAGAAGAATCATTATGTCTGTTGCTATGTGCATCAAGCCAGCATGAAGCGCATTACAAAAATCACCTTTACTGTATGTACAGGGTGTCGGCATCTGAGTGAGCAGGCAAAACTATAAGGGTTCGGCCCTTCCCACCGCTCTTTGAGATTTAAGGCCACTCCATTGCACCCAGTTATTACGGTAGATGGTTTCAGCTTAATGAAATAAGTCAAATTATATTATATTAAAATTTAAGTTGTATAGGCAGTCGAGTTAAACGATTATGAATGTGATTTACCTTTTTCCTTTTCGTTCCAGTCATGACTTGCTTATACTTCTGAGATTTAGTGGGATCATTTTTTATTACTCCTTTTCTAAATTTCAACGTTTTACTCGTATTGCTTCCGTTCGGAACCGGTAAATATGCACATCTAAGGAGCATGCTTAAAGTCTCGGGCACTCGTAACTGACTTAGATTTGGAGTGGAATCATAAAAGCTGTTGTAATTATTTGTTTGTTTTTCCAAGTAGAGTTTTTGTTTGATTCATTAATCAACAGTATGATCGATCCAAACCCGCATTCGATCAACATTGCAATATGCAAACTTCAAGCTTTCATCACACACAATCCAAGGAAGCTTGATCAATATGATGGGGAACATTGCGGGAAAAGTTGCTGCCGTATAGTGTGCGGCTCCCCCATCCCCAATCCCCAATCTCCAACCCAAAGTCACTGCAAATCTACCAAGTCATATTTTTGTGGATCTGATGCATAACATTTTTTTATTGTGAAGGCACGGCAATAGGATTTTTAAAGAAATGCTGTACAATTATGCAGCAAATTATATTGTTCCCCTTTGTACTTCTAAGTTTGATGCTAAACTGTTCACTGGCATGATGCATTGACGCAGGGTAGCCACTTGGTGTACCGAAATTCAATTTTTATGTATGTACTCTCATCTTGGCATATGAAGTACTTCAGTTTCGCGCCAACTAATATTAGAATAAGCACGACATGTGTATAGTAATCCTTGGTTGTACCCACGGAGCGGACGAAAACTAAACAGCTTGAAATCTTATGTCGTGTGGCTTGTTGCAGTGGCTTGAGCTTCACAGGCTCGTATGCGGTTTCTTTTAGTGTTTCAGATGCGAAGGCTCAGTCAGAGTAACTGGTGCACGGCTGTCTGTTTTGCGATCATTACGTTTTAGAAACCGGTGTTTTCATACCTCCCAAACTTGGTAGTTTTCAAGTTCGGCAGTGCTTTTGTGACCGTAGCAGTTGCGGAAAAAATGGAGGAAGATGATATGTTTGGTGTGTTTGACGACGATAAACCTCAACCAAAGAAAATAACTTCCTTTGAAAGCAATGACGAGTCCGGTCCAGGAAGTCCTAACTCGGATATTGGAGACTCAAGCAATGATGGTGATGATGTGCAGCCATTGTCTTCTGCTGCAAAAGAGTAAGAATGATTTTCAAAAAGTTGTTATCACAGATGGAATAGTAATGGTCTAACATGTATCTTCACTTTCTCAGGAGCAATGACACAGGAGAGGGAAATGGTGAGCAGATCGACAGTTCGGACTCGGAACCACAAGTCATAGAAGATGATGACGTGAGAGTACTGGAGCAGGATAGTGAAACTAGCTCAAGTGCCGGAGGGAAGGATGTTCCAGAAAATGCTGCAAAGGATCTCCCGGAAAAGATTGACGAAGACGTTGTTGAGGTGAAACCGAAGCTGGAAGACGTCAAGGCGGAGAAACTTGATGGTGAAGTGGGCAAAGCGGACAAACGCCCTGCGGAAGCAATGGATATTGAGTCGGATGAAGAAATGGATGTAAAGAGGACTAAATTGACGGATGACTTGGAACTTTTAAAGAAAAACTTGCCACAAGTCAAGGTTGAGCAAGTAGATGTTCCTGAAGACGGAGGATTTACTCATCACGTGGCTTTACCTTTAGATGTGACCAACGCTCCACTGAAACCTCTTACTAATCCTGTGAGGACGTATCCGTTCAAATTGGATTATTTCCAGGAGCGAGCGATCACAATAGTTGATAATTACCAATCTGTTCTTGTGTCAGCCCATACGTCTGCGGGGAAAACGACTGTGGCGGAGTATAATTTTATTCATTATTTTATGAAATATTATATCCGTACGTAATAATGTACATGGAAATATTATTTTAACAATTATCCAGGTATGCCATCGCTAAGGGTCTTAAGGACTCCCAACGTGTTATCTACACTACCCCTATAAAGGCACTTAGTAATCAAAAGTACAGAGAATTTTACGAAGCTTTTCAAGACGTCGGTCTCATAACTGGGGATGTAACTATAAATCCAGCAGCCAGCTGTTTGATCATGACGACGGAAGTAAGTTTTCGTAGCTAATATACTACGTAACGTTTTGTCGCCCACAAAAAGTTACAAGCAATAAATAAATGGTAGAAGTAGTTACAAGTGAGTTACAGCTGTTATAAAAATTATAATGTATCCAACACAGATTCTACGGAACATGCTTTACCGCGGATCAGAGATCATGAGAGAAGTGGGTTGGGTCATTTTTGATGAAATCCATTACATGAGAGACAAAGAACGAGGAGTAGTATGGGAGGAAACTCTCATTTTACTGCCTCAAAAGACACATTATGTGTTCCTTTCTGCGACCATTCCCAACGCCATAGAGTTTGCTCAGTGGATTTCCTACATGCACTTACAACCGTGCCATGTTATTCATACCGATTTTCGACCCGTTCCCCTGCATCACTATCTTTACCCAGTTGGCGGTGAAGGGATTCATCTCGTTGTCGATGAACAGGTAAATTATTATAAAACAGCACAAATGAACATATCACCGGACTGAATTCTCTCAGATAATTTCACATAAGTGTAAAACTTGACTGTAGGGCAACTTCAGGGAAGATGGTTTCAGTACGGCTATGGGTTACCTGGGCCCCGCAGAAGCTGGAGGAGGCCAGAGAAAATCCCGACAGCAGAATTCGAAGAAAGGAGAAGACTCTCCGTGTCATAAGGTCATCAAAATGGCTATGGAAAACAGTTTGGCACCTATCATCGTCTTTAGTTTCAGCAAGAAGGACTGTGAACTTTATGCTATGCAGTTAGCCTCACTTGATTTTAATACAGGTACGTTACTCTAAGACTCTAGAACGTCAACTGGGATTCATTAGAGAAGGGGCTATTAATTAAATGAAGAGTTTAATCAATTTCTTTCTTTTAAAGCTGACGATAAAGATTTGGTGGAAGAAGTTTTCACTAACGCAATCGACGTCCTCAACAAGGATGACCAGAAGTTGCCCCAAGTGGAAAATTTACTTCCGTTGTTAAAACGAGGAATCGGTATTCATCATGGAGGTAGGGAAAGCCTTAAGTTTGGATCATTGGTGGTTTTTGTTATTTTGTATGTTACAGTTTGGAAATTTTTCAGGCTTGCTTCCTCTGCTGAAGGAGACCATAGAAATATTGTTCGCAGAAGGGCTAATCAAAGTATTGTTTGCCACGGAAACTTTTGCAATGGGCCTCAACATGCCTGCGCGCACCGTCCTCTTCACCAATGTACGAAAATTCGATGGGAAAACATACCGCTGGGTAAGATTATTATAATACGAAATAAGGTTGTACTCACTGGAGTGGAGCTGTAACAATCTGTTTATTTTAGCTGACGTCGGGGGAATATATTCAAATGTCTGGTCGTGCTGGTCGGCGAGGAATCGACGACAAGGGTGTTTCCATAGTCATGTTAGATGAGAAAATAACATCGAATGTGGGTCGATCCTTGCTCAAAGGACAAGCGGATCCTATTAATTCCGCCTTCCACCTCACCTACAATATGGTTCTGAACCTCATGCGTGTGGAGGAAATCAATCCAGAGTTCATGATGGAGCGGAGCTTTTACCAATTCCAGAACTACAATAAAGTACCCCAAGTTATTGCAAGTAAGTCAATTTTCAGTTCCGGTTCTCTAAAAAATTCACAAAAAGACTCCGCCACGTTTCTCATGAATATATTATTAACTTCGCAGAGTTGACAAAAGCTCAAGAAGATTACGACAGTATAGATATTCCTAATGAGGAGCAGGTTGAAGCATTCTATAACCTTCGAGTTCAGTTAAGTGCGTTGGCTAAACAGTTCCAGGACTTTATTACTACTCCGAAGTACATAGTACCCTTTCTTCAGCCTGGGAGAATGGTTTATGTAAGTAAAAAGTTTACAGATAGTTAAGTTGGTCGAATATACTAAACAGAGATTTCTTCAGGTTAAGAAAGACGACAATGACTTTGGGTGGGGAGCCGTGGTTAATTTCAAGAAGGTTGATAATAGCAAAAACAATCCGTTGAAATATACTACTGGATACATTGTGGAGGTCCTAGTACACGTATCAAATTCCACATCTCTGACCAAGGTATTTCCAAAACAGTCGGCTTCAGTGGCAACGATATAAATAAATGCTAGAATTTGGAAGTTTTTAAAGCTATATTCTTAACGCAGTTCACAACTGAACTCAAACCGCCACAGAAGGGTGAACGTGGTGAGATGAAGGTGGTCCCGATGTCCTTGAATGTTATTCAAAAGATCAGTCAAGTCCGACTGTATTTTTCCAATGACTTACGACCAATGGATCGGCGGCTCTCGGTTCTGCGAAGCATCGAAGAAGTCATCAAACGATTTCCTGATGGCGTTCCTCTCCTCGATCCTGTGAAAGATATGAAGATCAAGGATAAAAATTTCGACTCACTTATCAAGCAGATCGGCCAGTTTGAGCAAAGGTTGAATCAAAATCCAATACATAATTCACCGGATGCGCAACGACTTCATACTCTGTATGAACGGAAAGCAAGCGTAAGATAAAATCCTCGAAGTTGGTGAATTTTTTTTGTAATTGGACGGATGAGACTTTAATGAATTTGGTTTTGTGTTATAGCTGCACAACAAGGTGCAGGAGGCCAAGCAAGATTTGAAGGAGGCCAAGTCATTGCTCCAGATGGACGAGTTAAAGTGTAGAAAGCGCGTACTTCGGCGGCTCGGCTATTCGTCGGAAGGCGATGTAATTCAGCTGAAGGGCCGAGTGGCTTGTGAACTAAGCAGCGCGGACGAACTTCTTCTAACAGAAATGATTTTCAATGGAACGTTCGTCGACTTAGAACCTGCGAAGGCAGCCGCCTTGCTCAGTTGCTTTGTGTGCGACGAGAGAAGCAATGATGCTCCCAAATTAACGGATGATCTCTCTGGCGCGCTGAAAACTATGCAGGTTCGTTCTGTATTTATCTTCATAACGAAATGATGCGAAAGGCTCCAGATTTGTGAAAAATGGCGAATTGAAAAATAACGGCGACGAGTTCTTTGATCACTTGCAGGAGAATGGGGTAGCTGCAGTGGTAATACTAATGCATTTAATGTGACTCTATTTGGTATATTAATAGGAAATGGCTCGACAAATTGCTAAAGTGAGTATAGAGTGCAAACTTGATATGGAGGAGGACGCCTATGTGGAACAGTTCAAGCCGTATCTGATGGACGTCGTTTACGAATGGTGCAGAGGAGCTAGTTTCTCCAAACTGTGTGAAATGACTGAAATTTTTGAAGGTGAGTTTGTAATTTAGCATTTGATTGCCCAGTTTAGATTGGAGGACTTGAAATGAGATGAGATGACTGTAGGAGTCCGGAGGCTTATCAACAGTGTTCTTTACTGATATTTTGAATGTTAGGCGGAATTATACGATGCATGAGGAGGCTGGAGGAACTGCTACGACAAATGTCACTCGCCGCCAAAGTCATCGGAAATAAGGACTTGGAGGATAGGTTCAATGAGGGAGTTCGGCTTTTGAAACGGGACATTGTTTTTGCCGCTAGTTTATACTTGTAATTTTTTGCCCAATTTATCGAGCAATCTGAACGACGTGGAGTAATCTTGTAATCAGAATATCCACAGTAGCAGACTGTTCTCGTTAGCATCAATCTATGCTTCACGTTCGTCCGAGGTTTTTGTGATCTTCAACTTTATTATTATTAATTTGATGGGAGCACTCTGAGTTGAGAATATTTGTGGAAGTAGTAAGTTTTTGTTCTATTCTTCGTGTTTTAAAATGTGTTTTCAAAGTAAAATTGTTAGTCTGTCTAAAAGTGCGCGTTAGAACTGACGCATTTGGTGAGTGGAACTCGTTACTACGATTCTTGTCTTTTCATGAGCAAAAGGATCCGTGACAATTGACAATGATGCGGTACTCGTGCGGAGCGCTTGTACTCGACGTTTATTATTTACAGCTTACGATGGGGACTGCTGGCTCAGTGCATATTGCTTTACCGAAAGTTACAAAAGTAGAAACCTGGGTGCCTTACCATACTATTAGGTTTAGAGTATTTTCTATCCGGATTCGCCTTCCACTTGTACTTATCTCCACTACTTTCGTCTATGTTTTACAGAGAAGCCCCGAAAGTACAGCAGTAGGAAACACGACAGTCTTGAGTTAATAAATGTACAAACGTACGAAAAGGGACTAGCTTGTTAGCTTTACAAAAACTTGGCGTAAAGTTATAAAAGTATAAAAGTAATGTAAAAAGTACTTATGAGAGGACGCTACTACTACTAAAATCGAACTAAAATATCACAGTTGGGTCGACGACACGGTAAAAGCAGAGTTTAAAAAAGCGACGAAAAGTGACAACAATGAATCAGCCTTCTTTAAATAATACCCTGGTTACTATAATATAAATGAAGATTGGCAAAAGTGGTTCAGTTTGGATGGGAAGAAGATCTGCTGGAGCAAGTCCCGTGGTGACGCTCCATATCTCCTTGAATATCCTCAATGCATTTGTAGATAGTCCGGAAGGACGGTCGATTCGCCGGGTTGGGCTGGAAACACATTTTCATTATCTCGTAAACCCGAATCGGGCATCCATCAGGTGGCTGCAGAATGTTCCCGTCCTTTATGTATTGAACGACTTCCTCGTGCGTCATTCCATAGTAGGGTTGAAGCGCAAATGCGAAGATCTCCCACAGGCACACTCCGAATGCCCAAACGTCCGACTCAATAGTGTACTTGTTGAAGAGGACGCTTTCCAGCGGCATCCACCGAATAGGGATTGCATCATCCTCTTGCCCCTTGTAATAGTCCTGTGCAGCAGAGAAACAAATTATTTGGCAACACTAGGAATGAGACAGTGCCACTGTGATAATTAATACGTGAAATTTTTGACGGCACTTACTTGCAAGTATATTTTCTGAGACAGACCAAAGTCAGCTATTTTCACGATCATGTTTTCATTGATCAGACAGTTCCTCGTGGCCAAATCTCGGTGTACAAACTTCCGGTCAGACAGGTAAACCATCCCAGCTGCAATCTGTTTGGCTATGTAAAGCATCTCGAGCGTCGTGAGTCGGAGGTCTTTCCAGTCCCCATTGGAACTTAGTGTGTTAACTTTGTAGTGGGAGGGAGAACAGGAACGAAGAAACTCGTTTAAGTCGCTTAGACCCATGTACTCCAGTAGAAGACACATGGGTTTTCCAATCGCACAGACTCCCAAGAGTTTCACAATATTTGGATGATCAAACTCGGCTAGTAAGCATGCTTCTCGCTCAAAATCAGCTTGCAGATCCTCCGTAGCTTCTTCCTTCAACATTTTCACAGCTACCATCGTGAATTCCTCTCCTTTTTGAAGACCCGGGACTTTAGCCTGATGAGTAACAGGTTTCATAATCTCATGACAAGGATGGCGAAGAAGTTAACTGTTCAATATGCTGTCACACGAACCTGGAAAACTCGACCGAAGGCACCCTGGCCCAAGTCACGTATGTAGATGATGTCATTTCGTGGATACTCCAGCTTCTCCAGCTTGGGGTTCAGACTCGTCCCATGACGATGGTAATCTGCGTTGTCTCCGAGCTTATCTAGATCTATTTCCACTTCCTAAAATTTGCAAAAACACGGACGATTAACCATATGAAGGGAGAGTGGCACAATATAATCGTTTACCTGAGTAGCAGCTCGATTATAGCCATTCACCTGAGTCTTCTTGGTCGTAGTTGTGAGGCAAATGACCATCATAATGAGAATGGCAAGGACTGCAATTATCCCTAGCCCACAGACTATCAAAAAATCTTGAGAATCCGCTAGCTCTCTTATGAAACGAAGAATATCTTCGGCTGTAGTTTCTTCTACGACTGGGACAATCTCATAGTCACTCACCTCCAAAGTTTCATTGTCTGTGAGGGAATAAAATGAGTAAACAGAGAGTAGTAGAGAGTTGCGATAATAGTCAAATCCCTACCACACGACGGAATTGAGCAGTGCTGCCAACGAATGTTAGGATCAACAGTGTAACACCAAGGATAAGGCTCCTCGCCACCAGCGTTTCGACAATAATTTTCCGAGTTTTGAATTTCAGGGAAGACGAACGGTGGGCGAGTATGTGAGTGCGGTTCCTGCCTCTCCCAACGCTGACATGTCAACCCGGATTTAGTCACATTTATAGTCCCCTGGTAAAACCTACCACGGCCTCTCTGGCAATCGTCTACAGGACATTGAATCAACATGTTAATAGATATTAATATACCATCACTGGGGAGGAAGAAAACCAATGTGCTCTATATGAGTGATTTCCTCACATGTAATTTCTTCTTGGTTCATTTCTGTAAGCTTAGCAGGGGTGCAGGGTGAAGTGGTGTCATTAATTCGAGGTAAGGAATCGCAATCTGGAAGTCGAAAATGTCCTCGAGTTTTCAGATAAACGCCCCTCAGCTTGTTATCTTCGATAAGGGCCCACTCTCTGTAGCAAAATAAAGCCTTTACGGCTATACAGTCCTCGTAGCAAAGCGGAAGACCCACAGGATTCCATCCGTATTTTAGTAAACACTTGGGGAAGGCGTAAGCGCACAGAATTTTCTGCAAGGGTAAATAATAGTAACACGAATGAATAGAGAATAAGTCATATCATTCACCTTCGGCTCACAATGTTGGCAGGCAGGGAATTAACTTGGTATCGACACCGATCCAGACTTTCAGGAGGTGCTTTTTGGATTCCTCCCGTTCCCCCATGGGATCGGTAATTGGAATGTCCCGACCCCTCCTCCAACGATAGCTGACATAAGATTTTCGGAATTTCCTCTACTCACCTCAGCTGCTGTTCGACATGGCTCTTGGAATCCGCTGATCATTTCATTATGAAGACCAACTGTGATCTGCTCATTGATAAGACCTCCAGCGTTACCAGCCGTCTCATTAATCCAAAACTGTCGGTGGACGTGATCCTTGCATATTTTCCCATTGTAATAAGCACAAGAACCAGTTGGAGGCTCGCGAAATTGGGGCTCATCGTCGTTATTTGAGCTGCCTGTACATTAAGGAAATTCTCTTTACACATATGTCTCTTGTCAACGCCACTAAGACTAAATTTGTTACTACTCTCCTGATTTTACCTGTCGGAATATTGGTCACTTGCAAGTTGAAAGTTCTGTTGTCAATTGTTCTTCCCTCGGGCATGAGATTGTATGCTTCACAAGCCACTACTACTGAGGCAGTGACATTGTTGATCCGTAGTGTGGATTTGGCAACCGGAATAAAACCTCTTCGCTTTTCGCTGGGTGTCTCCTACAAATATTAGCATTGCAATACTTTGTGTCACACATGAAGTCACCGATTATCCCTTCAGGTCAGCACTTACCATCTGAACTATAGCTCCACTTGTTTCGCTTCCAACCTGAATGTAAACAACAAATGTAAACAACCTCTGATGATTATTTCCCTACCAGACGGCAATACAACTAAAGATAGACCCCGCTATACCTCACTTCCGTCCAACAACCACCGCACGGCCGGAAGAGGATCTCCAGTTGCGAAGCAGTCAGCATCAAAGTGTCGGCCCCACGGGACAGAGCTATTTTCTGTGTACTTATATATCGAAGTGGGAACTGCAATACATATATCACATACGGCTAGGGAAGGATTCTGAATACCATACCGAAATCACTGCATCCATCATATACTCACCCAACACACGTAGGTAGGCCCAGTGCGTGTTCCGCAAAACCTTTGACTCATTGATTTTGATAGCACACTGATAAAAACCTTCATCTTCTTTCCGAACCGAGTGGAATAAGAGAGCTCCTTCCGGTAGAACTTCAAAATGATCATCCCCCCTCTCTGGAACAACTTCTTTGTTGGGCTTCTGAAACCAAGTCAATTGCCCCTCTCCAGAGCAGTTAAGGGCAACCCTGTCTCCAATCATGGAAGTCACGTTCGTGGGTGTCACAACAAGGACTGAAGACCCAACATCTACTGGGCGTTGAAAAATAAAATAAAATAGTTCCCATAGAATACTGCAACTTGATCACATTCGTCATACATACACAACACTTATATCTGCATAGTACCTAAGAACTCATCTTCTTCATGCTCTGCTGAACCCGAGCAAATTCCACAACTTGCCAAGTACAGGATGACAAGATTAAACAGTCGCCTTCTCAAAGAGTTTTTGATTATCGCCATACCGAACGTGCGCCCACTCACCTGCTCAAGGTGAACAATTGCATCTACAAGAAACGAGAATGCCCGTTAGTTTCAATGCATATTCAATTGTTTTCTTTACCAGTCTCTGAATAATCGAGGCATACAATTTTGGCATCGAGGTTCAGCGGGAGTAACAGCCCAGAATCTAGACCATCCCGTCTCTATCACCTTACATCTATCATGTCATGAGTAAATGACACGTATCGTATTTCAGTATCTAACACAGGACCGAGGTGCGATACAGCTGTGTGAACTTTATTGTCACGACTGTTACGAAACTCATGGACTGGCAAACATGAACTACAGTTGCTTAGATAACTATGTTCCAGTCCACGGTCCATACTTTTCTAGTCTCTAGCCAAAGTTTTATCAATTTTTGGTTGAAATAAAATATCAAACATGCTATTTCCTCGTTTTAGCATATCATAATGATTCTTTAGCGATCCAATTAGTAATGGAAAGAGCCTGTTCATGGACAGGACAGAGAAAACATATTTCCATGCAAGATGTAATTGTGATGAGATCATTTAACATGTCAATTGTGAGATGAAATGTATATTCTTTCCGTTTTAAGGTGAACGTTAAATAGCAGTGTCGTGGTGTGCTCAGGAGTACGGACGGAGCGCCGACATCCTTTCTGCAGTATGGCAAATGACATGACACACCTGCTAGACAACTTCTACACATTTTTCCTGTCCTCGAAAAATTGAACGCTCAACATCAAGTTTTCACCTATGCAGGAACAAACCCATGGCTTGCTATTAACCATGAGAAAGACCTCCACTTACACAGAAATCATCCAATGAAGTATCCCTATGACAACTTCTTGGAGGACCACGATATTTCAGTTCGTCGCGCACTTTACTCCCACTCCCATTTAGCTCAGGCTGCTAATAATCCACCAACTCCTCGACATTTTGCAGTTGTGTGTGTGCTAGTGTTGTTGATGTTTGTATATTCTGTAATATTTATTATGGAGAGTGACGGAACTTTCGCAGCCTTTGGTTTTACCCGTACTACTGTCATACGAAGAGTTGGTGGAACGGCAGGGACACGGAACATATAGGCGGAAACCCGACATTTTCCTGGTGCTCAGTAAGATGGAGCCATGACGACGACTGAATTTTTGAGCATCATCTTTGTGCAATCCTCCAATGCCTCTCTCTACGCTGCTACTACTACTACTCTCTCATAATCCGTCTGAAAGCCTACTACCAGCCGCTTGACCTACCCTTGTTTCCATTATTACACGAGTGGTGATAGGGGACAGATTACATGGAGAAAAACTGAGGCGTAAAACTTGTTATTCACGGAAATATTATATCAATTTGTTTCTAATAACCATGTGTACCATTCCTCACTTCATCTCGCCTTCACATGATTGTTACATAAAAATAGTGAGGCAAAAAGGAAAAAAAACGAGTGAAAAAAAAGTGGCATGATCAAGATTCCTCCAAAATCACACACAGCTTGAGGCGGGACACACTGTTGTAAACTGACACTAATTTAGGGGTGATCCAACGAATTAACTCTTTCCCACGACATATATATTTAAACACAGGGGAACTATCTTTCCGTGGAGACGGCGGAAACAAACACGCTCTTTTGTTTCCTACTGTGCGGTTGCGACGACGGTATATGCCTGACCTCTGACCACTGCAGCTACGCAATCCTTTAAGCCGTATCCACTCAAAGGCGACCAGCACGCTTCCAGATGTGCTCTAAGCCGTTCGAGGCAAGGCTTCAGAGGTAGGCATATATTTTTTGGATTTGAACTCAAAACTGTCTGTCTACCTCACCTGCTTCTTACCACCCCAGCATCTTCACGGAGATGATATAGGAGGCACAGCCAGTGCCGAATGAAGTAACAGAGATAAATCCGTCATCATACAAGGTGGCAGTGAATTCCGCCCCATTTTCGTATTATATACTTTTCAAACCATATACAATTAGCATTGCACTGAACGTCCGAGTTGAACTGATAGTTAGCCCTGTTAGGAAGAGGGGTGTACACACATACGTGATATATTTTAAAGTTAACAAGCATATTTATTAGTCCAGGCTTGATATTTCAGTTTCCCATGAAAATTACGGTACATAATTTCAATACATTGTGTGAAGAAAAAAATGTCATTTGTTCCCGATGAGTCGGACACTTGACGTGGATTTGCGTTGCCATCTGTAAGGACGTGGATTATCCGAGCTGGAGCAGCATAAGGTATCCGGGCAGTCACCCATAAACTTTTCATGCGTACACGGCCCTACACTCTTGGCAGAGCTTAAGGAAATACATGGATAATCCTGTAATAATTTTGCATTCCCTTCCATGTTTCCTAAGACCCAATGATTCGAGCACTGCATAGGCTTAGACTGCGTTCCCCACGCCCAATCAATCCAAACCCAGTGCCGAAAAACATTTGCTGTACACTTCGGCTCTTTTGTCCAACTCCTGGGCGTACAGGAGTCGTAAGGAAAAAAATAATTTGGGACCCTCAAGGTTCAATTTCGAGGGTTTGGACCTCCAGACTGGAATTCTTCAGAAAAGCCGTTGCAACTTATATTTATAATGATGACGCCAAGTCAGAACACCCACAATAGTTTCCCTTCATGTACTATGGCGCCCCCGACTTTCCCTTTATATATTTTTAGTCAGTTGCCCTAGCGTTTCGTCATCAGATTTCATACTTATTACCACCGCCATTCATCCCTTTATGTAGTATGCATGACAATTCCTCATCGTTGCCATGGATGGGGAAACTAACAGAGGAGTATAAACAATACACGTCTCCTCCCAAAATTATATATAAGAACGGTATATAGCAATAGCACACGTGCTACAGTCCACTTTAATCCGTTGTTGGCTTTTCCAGGTACATTGAACAAAAATCCACTTTATTATTCTTAAATCTTGTAGTATCCCCTTCACTCCTCCTCCCACCCATGTCATATGCGTAGGAATAGGAAATAGGAATACGAATGCACTACTGTATACTTGAGATCTCACTGTGCAAAAGGAGGAACATTGCATTGATTTTATAGATTCACTTTTGACACAAAGCGACATGGAGTAGCCTGGTGGCGGAATGGACTTGTAATATTCTATTAGTAGTTCTCCCACCGTCCTTCGTGTGTGCGTGCGTGCGTGTGTGTGTGTGTTGAGCAGAGGACCATAACCCTTTGCTCACTTGATAGTTTTCACCCGATACTCCTGCCACTTTTACCTACGGACGCCGGACAGACTTTTACTCCGAGCTCAAGTTTTACGGTGGTAAAGAGGAGGAGGGGGTACGACGGGGAGGTCAAAGTCGTCCGAATTCGTCATTTTGAGTCAGGTACACCGAAAAAAAGCAACACACTCATAGCACACACGACTCAATATAACAGCACCGCACTTCTCCATGGATTACTTATGTAAGTTTACGCCCTGCGAGAGCCAGAAGCAGTCAGTTCCGCCGGCGCTTATACCCTTCTTGGTCGTCATCATCTGGTAGTACGTGTATATATGTGGCGAGGTGTGTTTAGCTGTACGAGTAGTGCCACCTCGGTTGACTCTGTGCAGTGGGAAAATGAGTACGTGATGTCTGAGGGTAACGTCGTGGAGTCTCCTTGCCGTTTAGTCCATTGCATGTGCGTGCGTATGGGTGCGTGTGTGAGTGAATGTGTGTTGATGTGCGTATTTGTGTGTGTGTGTGTGTGTGTGTGTGTGCAGTACAGGGTAAAGGAACGGCTAGTGTGTTTAGACATGCTGCGTGTACATGAACTTGTGTGTGCCTCTCAACATAGTCTGTGTGAGAGCATGACGGTCGTGCGTTGAAACTGTACAGAGGAGGAAGCTCTTTTGGAAGTAATGTATTTGACAGAGGCCGAAGTAACACGGCTGGAGCCAATCTTTTCCGCTGGTAATAAAACACTAAAGAGTTGTCAGTGTTGATATTTAGAGGAACCCGGGAGCATGAGGAGGACTTTGGAGTAATTAGACGAAAGGGCACAAAGCTGTGGATCTTGGAGGTGGTTCATAATAATAACGACCTTGCTTGGGACACCCGAATCCGAACTGCCAGAGTGATTTGCATACATATATATGTATATATTCAGGGTATGCTGGAAGCAAGGAAGAGGAAGGAGTGTCAGTGCGGCATCGAGTTAAATTACTAGGATTCGCGTACATGTATATATACATATATACATATATATTTATATCGGGTAGCTACCGCTCTAACTGTACGGAATGAAGTCACGGGGAGGAGGCTTGGAGAGATTAGGGTACGACCGGAGAAAGTATAAAGAGTATAGACAAGTTTGGAAGTGCAGGGGAGGGATTAAATGGGAAGGGGAAATAAATGAAGATAACATTTATATAACGCTTTTCTTCGTTACCTCTCATTTCCCTACAGTGTACCTATCATCGCGGAGGAGGAGGAAGAAGAATCATTTTTGAAGGAGCCTTGAGGACGAAGTCATCGTTGTTCCACCACCGCCACACCGCTCCTCCTGTTCTTCTTCTTCTTCTTGTTGCTATCATTGGAGCCAGAGAACTCTTCTGATATGACTGAACCCCGACTCGGACTGACGACGTGGAGATGAGACTGACTGAATAAAGAAAGCTATTTCATACACATAAAATATATCCATATATATATTTTGTAAGGAGGAAAGGAGGCACCGGTGGAATTTTGCATTTTTAACATCATCACGTCACGTCGACGGTGTGAAAAGGAGGAACAGCATAATGAATCGGTCCTTTGGCTACGTCAACAATAATCGCAGCAGCTATGATTTTAGCTGGAGAAATTCGTCGTCGTTACGTAAGTGGCGTGTCCATTGATATGCTGTGAAGGCATCTCCGTGGATAAAACGATTCAAGTGTGCTCCACCTGACCTAATTCCAATACTGTTGTTTCAAAAATATGTTGGGTTAAGTGTTGAAAGCACTAAGTGTGGGCAGTAGTAAATATAACGGGGACAACAGTGGACCGCCCAGTCATACTGACATTCATAACAATAATAATAATAATAACAGAGGGTGGACATTGCAGAGTCTGATGAATTTTGGATACAGAAGGGAGGCGGATCACACTAGATTTGTTGATTTCGTATAGTCCTCATTAATGACATTTAACCATAGAGACTAATAAGGCGAAGGATAGTGGCATCTAACATATATGTATAGAGAGAAGAAGTGATGGGTAAAAAACGTTTCTAAATAATTTTACAGAGGACCAGCAAAGGGATAGGAAGATCTTGGACCTCATTGAAAAAATCCGCAATTGCAAGCCTTACTTACAGAAGCGACTCAAGATCATTGAGGAGTCGGGTCAGCTCAAGCTGTTGCGGGAGGAAGTTCAGGATATCACATACTGGTTGGAAATTGCACAAGAAGTCCGAGCAGACCTGTAATAATATATATATATATATATATATATTTATATATTGGGGGTGCATTCCATCTCAATGAACATGTATTGTGTATGTGCTGGTGCTAAGAGAGGCACTGACTTTGAATTTCTGTAATTTTTTTCCTTCAGAATTTATGGCGTTGAGACCTTGGAAGTTGTACACGAAAAAATGATGGATATGATCAGACTTCATCCAATTCAAGGGGTATTATATACCTATACATTTACATACATGTTTGAGAGACTCAGTAGGTTAGTTTCCGCTATGTTTCGTGTCCTCACATCATCTTAATTGTCATTTTAGACATTTCCAGCAAGCAGAGTGGAACGTATTAGTGATGATGATAGTGATTCGGCTCCGCGAAGTCCATCCCCTGG
This sequence comes from Pseudobourletiella spinata, assembly GCA_009870155.1. Lineage (NCBI taxonomy): Eukaryota > Metazoa > Arthropoda > Collembola > Symphypleona > Bourletiellidae > Pseudobourletiella > Pseudobourletiella spinata. The sequence goes on along the minus strand of WJFA01000120.1, from coordinate 26,064 downwards.
GGTTTCCGGCAACGACTTTGCGTCCAGCACAAAAATCATTCCTTTGGAACAGAGCTCACAGTCCAAACATGATTGGGCTCGGTCGAAAGGTATTATTAATCACATAATACTCACGGCTGTCACATATGAAGACACGGTTCGCTAAAATGAACCCATTTGTAAATTGTGTCTAGCTCCAGATTTCCTTCCCAATAATGTTCTACCGACAGATAGGCGTCCTCCAGATCGAGGAGGATACGACCCTCCAAGAGGTGATGTGAAATTCGGAAATGATTGGAATGCCGCCCCTCCTCCTCCAATGGAATATAGTAGAAGGGATACTGATATGAGGCTGGAGACTGGTGCTAGGTTCGATGGATTTCATAATGGGAGAATGGCACAACAGCCACCTCGAGATACTCCACGATTTGAAGACCCTCGTTCTGGGGCGGCAAATTCAGTTTGGAGTAATAATAACGCGGATCGTTCCCCTTGGGATCCTTACCGAGGTGGTGGGGGACCACGGGGTGGTGGACACACGGGTGGTGATCGGAGTGATGAAAATTTGCGTGATTACGACTACCGTGACCGAGTTAGGGAACCGAGTCCGGATAGAACTAGATTCCCAGCAGCAGATAGAAGGATGGAGGAAGAGCAGCGCGGACGTCAATTTTTTCGTGATCAAGATTTTAGAGACCTCTCGAGAAGTAATTCGAGAGATGATAGATCGAGAGATAGACATGATGAGAATCGGAATCGATCCAACGAAAGGGACTGGAGGAGACTCAATGAAAGGCCATGTGAATTGCCAGTCACTAGAATTTATAGGGATCGGGAAAACCGGGATGTGACGGATCAACGGCGATTTGGTAGTCCAGATAATCGTGATCAGTGGTCTACGCCGCATGGGCCACCGGGAGTGAATGCATTTAATAATGGCAATGCTGGACCAGTTGGAATGCCTCCAAATTCAGTATTCATGTTGAATCAACCGCGGATGTCCATGAGTCCCCATGAAATGGGAATAATGTCCCCCCAAAACGTCCCTAGTACACCAGCGGTTGGGATAGTGAACCGTGGTGGATTGTCCCAACCGGGGAACTTGCATCAGAATTCCGTGTCGCAGTGTAGAAATTCCATTGGAATGGGCCCGCAATCCCCGCCCCAATTCTCCAACTCCTTCGCACCTCATCCACCTCAAAGACCGGCATTACTACCTACCCCAGCCGCAAGACCAGCTCCCACCAATTTTAATATGCCATACCAAAGCACTAATAACAATAATCAACCTGCAGCGTCGCGACCTCAGGTTGGAGCGAGTCCTTATGATCCACGTGTCGTTCCAACAGACTTTGTTGACCAATTCCGACAGAAGGCTCAACAACATTTCTCTAAGCAAGCTCGGACAAGGCCCCCTCCTGTCACCACCCGCTCGCCAACAACGGCGCCGACTGTCCCATCCAAACCGCCTTTGACCACCACCACCGCAGGATCAAATTCAGTTGCAAATCCGAATTTAGCTACTAATCAAATTGCTGCGGATTTACCGAGTGATCCCCGACGCCGCAGTCAGCTGCAACGATTGATGCAGCAGCAGCAGCAACAACAACAAAAGCAACAATCGCAAAGCATTATTGCACCAGGTGACCCACGGCATCGCCGATCATCTCCATCCCCTAATAATATTAAGGACAACACTATCAATAAGGAGTCGTCTGGTGACGGTCAAGGAACCTCCTCTAAAAATGACTCGGAACCCTCACCTCGGAATACTAAGCGCTCATCCTCATCAACCTCATCTGAACTAAGAGATAGTAGTAGTAGGGACAGGGAACATGGTGAACCTTGTAAGAATAGAAATATTCAAGAGCTTCGCAAGACATTATCAAGGCAAGGATTCCATAAACTTGGAACTAAAAGCAAAAACTTTGAGGAAGCCTCATCACCAGAACCGGAGGACAAAAGAGTGGATGAGAAAGAAGGAAGGAGGAAGTCTTCAGAGGATGGAAAAAGGAAAGGTGATACATCACCCACACGAGCTCAGCTTCCAAAATCAAGTCCCAAAGATTCCAATAGCCGACGGAGTGAGCGAGTGACACGCGGCAAAGACCCAAAAACTTCCGTTAGTGCAGATGATGAGGAGAAGGAATGTCGGCGGCGGTCAGTGAGAACGAGGAAAAGTTCTGAAGATGACAAACGGTTCAAAAAACACTCCATTTCAGAGGATGATGAGAAGGAAGTGAAAGGGAAAAATGTTGCTAAAGCGAAAAACCCGGATGATAGTGTGATTCCTCAGAAAAGCGTTTCCAGCTTTCGCATTCCCAAGATCAAGAGGCGTGAACCTACTCCTCCACCACCACCACCAACACCCCCACCACTCCCTGAAGAATCGCCTTTGGTTATTGATCTCGACGATGATGATGATGATGATGATCTGCCACAGCCGTCCTCATCACCTCACGCAGATTCTCCCCCGGGTTCACCCGAACCCGCATCATCCAAAGATGCGTTAGTGGAGGACGATAATTCTGAATCGCAACGAGTGGAATTAAATACTCATCAACTCGGAAAATTAGATCGTAGTGCAACAGAGACATCTAAATCAGAGAAGAGTAAATTGGAGTTGGAAAAATCTCAAACGAAAAAATCAGACACTACTACTGAGAAAAATAGGGGTTCTGTCAGTAATGGATCGGAGTCATTGGCGCCGTGTAGTAGTGACATTCCAGATAGGAAAACGGAAACGGTAAGTAAATTTGTGGTGACCTCGTCTTGTAAATTATCTCCTTAATTTGTTAACATGTTGAACTTGAACGAGTGTAAAACTTTTAGGCCTCAAATAAGACTGAGGAAACTACGACAAAGTCCACGACGGTCCAAGAGGAAGGAGCAATCTTTAAAGAATCCGTCAACTCTACTGATGCTACCACTCCCAAGCCTGGCGGAATAACCGAGAATTTGGCTGCGAGCACTGATTTTTTGCTTCGTCAATTTATGGCCAAATCGGTCGGTCTTCCGGAAGACGTTTTGGAGCAAATAGTTAGCAATCCAAATGCCATGGATAAAATCAAGAGTCTGCTCAAAAGTCATGTCACAGAGATTGTTGGGTCAGAACCAACCTCTTCCCCGGTACGGACCGAAAGTCATGATGATGATAGAGTGGATGAGAGAAAAGTGGCGGCAGCGGCGGCGGAGGAGGAGGAAACTCCAGAGGAAAGCAGAGCTGTCCTGGAAAGTCCTTTACCACAAGATGAGGGGGAATTTCCCACTCGGGGAAGAAGTTCGACGCGGAAACGAAGTCACAAGCGTCGTTCATCCCTCGAGAAACTTCATGATGCGTTGCGGGAGATGAACTTTGATGCCGTTCTTCCTTTGGGTCCTCGTCGTGCCGCTAATGTAAGCATTCAATGCCGTAATTATACTGCTGTTCCAAAAAATTTGAATTTTTCCAGTTTTTGACCGGCCCAGTCTCCCAGGCCATGGCAGGCTTCATGTAAAAGGTACAAGGCTAACATTAATTAATTATTACTTTGCTGATATTTAATTCTAGGCTCGGAGTCACGGTGAGGAAACGGAAGCAACCACCTCGAACAGCGTTGCAGAGTCCATACAGAGCGTCATCGACAATGTAGTGAGCGAAGCCAGTGTTGAGGCAGATAAGTCTGAGGATGATAATAATGAGCCTTCCGAGTCCATGACCACCACAGCTGAGGATGTTGTACCTGTTAAAAAGGGGTTGAGGGGTCGAAAACGGAAAGGAGGAATCACTGCTTCGGTGCCCAAAAAACGAGGGAGAAAACCGGCTAGTATCATTGCCGTGAGCGCCAAAGCCGCGATTGCTGCAGTGGCAGCTATTCCTGATGCAGAGGTTCTCGCCCGCAGTCAAGTAGTAGAGTCAACCGTAGCCCCGCCCCAGCCTTCTCCTTCTTCAGAATCTCCCGCATCAGCATCCAAGAGGAAAGGCAGAAAATCGGCTCCGAAGGCAAGTGAACCTACAAAGTCCCCTGCGAAAGTCACCAGATCAACTCGTCTTTTACCCGACCCTGGGACGGAGGTGCGTATAACACGAAGTATGATCAAGCCCGCGGCAGCGGTTTCAACTGAACCAATATTGGAAGTGAATGCAGAACCTGCTACTAGTACTAGTACTACTACTACTACTACTACTACTACTATTACTACTACAACTACTTCTACCGTGGAAGAAGAAAAACCCAGCCCGGAGGATATTCCAATTACCCCAATCCCTGAAGCCCCCAGACCTGCCCGCCCCAGACAGTATAAAGGGAAGAAGAAGTCGGAGCAGCCGGCTGTACCTCCGCCCCCTGTACCTGTTGTAAGCTCACCTCCATCTCCATCCGTGATCAAAAAGGAGCCTGTTGAGGAAATCAAACCGGATCCGAATCAACATGTTTTTGTTTACGATGAGGACACGATTGGTTTCAATCCGCTAGACGTCATACCGTCACATGATAAGCTTCTTAGTGATGACGCGGGTGCTTCCATCGTCATCTCCAGGGTTTGCCCCGAGACATTTGACGAGTTCCTCAGGAGTTTTGGCAAGCAAGAGCCTGATAGTTCGGAGGGTCAGAGGAGGAATTGCGGCGGAAGTATATCTCATGACAGGATACTGGCCGAGTGCAAGGAAGCGCTGGAATGGATGGTGTCAGTCGTACAGTTTCGCGAGAAGAGCGACGAAAAGTCTCCAGACTTTGATTTATCCGACCTGGACGGTCCAGTTCCACCCATGTTGGACATTTTCCGTGCCAACAAAGGCCTTTTATTGAGTTTGGACATGGATGAAGATGACAACGGGGATGATGAGGAGGACGAGGAGGATGAAGACCTTGATGATGGTGGAAATAGTTCCAGTGTTCCAAATAACACAGGGGAATCAACTAGAATGGAGGATGACTCCCAGGGTGTAACTTTGGATGATGATGTGAGCAATAAAATTATCTCCGTTCTTAACTCTCAGGACAGCGATGACGTGTTTTCTAAGGATGACTTGGACGAGAGAGATTCCGACCCTCATGAGGAGGATGATGCAGACTCGGGGCGGACGAGGAATCTTTCAGGTGTGTATGACTGAATTGGTTCCCAGTGCATTGCTGGGTAATTTGTGTGTGGGGGGACAGTGATTAACCGTAATTATTTCAGGGCCCGAATTGTACCAGTGTGCAAACCGTGGTTGTGGTCACAAAGCACCGAATGGGGCACTGTTCAAGGATCACGCCCTCAACTGTAATCTGGCGGAAGATTCGAGGAATTTACTCTGTTTTCACTGTGAGCGTCGGCTTAAGTCTATTCAGAGCCTCATGGAGCACCTGAAAATCCATGGGAAGCCCCGTCAGTTCTGCTCACTCTGCTCTTTCCAGGGATGGTTTAATTCTGAACTGTCGAAGCATTTGAAGGTATGTCATATGTGAGGATTTGCCAACACACGCCCGAGAGTGCCTCATTCACTGTCTATCATTATGATGGAGAACATTGATGGGATTGGTGAATTTCTATTGCAGAACGTCCACAAGGTATACAATTGCAAGGTTGTCACGGAGGGGAGGGAAGATGAAGATCCAGTTTACATAACTTACCCTAAAGGTGTAGCGGGGAAGCTGGCTCTACCGACTGATCTCACTCAAAATCATGTGTTATATACCTCCAAGGTTCAGTTTCAGCCCACGGATATTGACAGTGTCCCGAAAAATAGTATTTTCACGTGAGTTTGTCCTTTGAACTCAATTAATGATACTTGAGTTGTTTTCATAACGGATTGTATGATTGACTGTATATATTTGATTATACTGGAATTGGGGTGATGGTTGCAGGTCGCTAGTTCACTGCGCATTGTGCGATTACTCAACAAAGGTCCGCTCCAACATCGTGCGCCATTTAGAGCTTCATGGTAGATCTGAGAAGGATGGTGGGGCGACGAAAGTACCGTCGCAGGCCCCTGTCAACCCTGTGCCATGCCTGGAGAGGAAGGAGCTCATGTTCGACAAAATGACAAATTGGGCTGGAAGTTCACACGCAAACAAGTAAAAATTGATCATGGCTTTTGAGCAGTTATCTCATTTGTTGGCCGTGGTGGTTGGCTGTGGAAATGGTTCTGTGAATCTGTTTAAAATTAGAATTATTTTTCTTTATAGGGTGGGAGGAGTTTCCAAGGAAGACACATTGAAACTGCCCAAGTTTGTGGTGGACCAGTTCCGATATGTCTGCTCAGTGAGTTCCTGTAAGCAAGTTACGGGGCAAGATGATATCCTGTGCGCTCATATGAAAGCATTACACTTTAAAGAAAAGTATTACGTCTGTCCTCATTGTCATGAAGAAGAAGGAACTAGTAAGTGTGACACTGTTTTTGAGCATTTTGACAATTGAGCGTAATCTTGTTACACATGGCTCAATAAATTTACCGTGGTATCGCGGTATTATGTTGTTACTCTTTTGAACTCGTTGCAGAGGATGATCTCCGAAATACGGTACTCATTGAAAAAATACCACATCATTTGAAACTTCATGGTCCGAGGTTGAGCAAGTGTGGCCACTGTGACTATATCCACTTTTCTTCAGCTTCAATGGAAAAGCACGTGGCAACGAAGCACGTGGAGAAAAAACCAATATTTTATTTAATTAGAGATCTGGATAGCGAAGGAAATACTTTGGCAAGGTATGAAGAGAATTACCCAAGAAGGTTTTTAGGATTTTTTAAAAATTTTGTGAAGAAACGGGGGCAGGCACTTTTTTGGTGTAGAATTTGAAGATTGTATTCAGTAATTTTGTTGTGCATATTATGTGTTGTTAATTTTTTATTTTTCAAATTTTATGCAGTAATTATTTTTTTTGATGTTTTTAAAAATATTTTTTAACAATATTTATTTTTTTACAGCAGGAGGACTTCAGTGGACGATCCCTCAAAAGGACCCCATGAGAGGTGGCGCTGTACCTTGTGCAGGGCCCAACTGAATTGTTGGGACGAGGCCAAAGCTCACTGCTCTCTGGTTCACAAAATCAGCAGTCAGTTCGAATGCTCTGTGTGTCACTATGGTTCGGACAGTATCTACGCGATCTCATCTCATATAAGCAATAAGGAATGTAAGCCGGATAAACGGGAGCCTAAAGTCATGATAATGTTTTTAAGGTAATAATATTGTATCTGATATTATACCCTCAACAATAAGTTGATAATCTATGAGTTTAAGGAAACTAATAATTATTGTCATATGAATTACAGAGGCGAAAACTTTGAGTCCAATTCGTCTGAGTCGAAGAATGAAGAGGGGATCAATGTGCCGATATGGCGTAGAGGTGCGCCGCGGGTGAAGCACATACGCGGCATCTTTCTCGATGACGAAAACGTTCGTCCATCCGCCTCATCGTCCAGGGCACCGGTGCCGAAACCCGTTTCGGCCAACTCTTCCCTTAATACTTCGCCGGCTACTACACCGAAAACCCCCGCAGCCTCACCTCTTTTGATCTGTCCCAAATGCAACCTGTTCAAGGCCAAGTCCGCCAAGGATCTGAAAATACACTTGTTTAACGAGCTAAACTATGAACGGTAACAAGTTACCCTTATTATTAGTTATGAAATGGTTCCGCATGGTTATGGCATGTACTAAGGATCTGGTTTTATAGGTATAAATGTACTATCTGTGACGTGCGCTGTGTGACTATCAACTCCCTTAGAGCTCACATGAACATTGATCACAAGGCCGTGTTGGACAACGAGGAAAAGTCCTTGCTACCCGCGAATAAGAAAATTGAAAATCAGGTAAAATTGTTCTGCAATTTTGCGGTGTCCAGCAAGGCTACGTGATGACTTCGTTAACTTGATTTGCTCACTCGTGTTGCCATTTGTTTTGGAGCAGGTTTACGAAATGATAAGTAGCATCCTGAACGCTCAGAAGACTAATGTGGAGGAAAAAGATGGACGGAACATTGAGAATCTATTGTGCAAGCACTGCTATCTACAATTTTCATCCTTTCACAATTACAGAACTCATGTCTTGGCCAAGCATATTGGTTCGGAAAGGTATGTCCAATCAATTCTCTTTCCAAACACGACAGATTTTCTAAGGAAATTTGCCATTACATTTGTTTTTGTGCCAAAAACTATAGATTCAAGTGCAAGCATTGCAATGCCGGATTTTGGCATGAGGCCATGGTCAAACAGCATCACTTCAAAAGTTCTCATGCCAATCTACCCTTTTCCGTCGTTCGAGACCTGGAGTTTGAGCAGATGCTAACTCCTGAATTTTGGTTCAAGGAGTATGGTATACCGCACAACAAATCCGTGACTTCAGCCAGCGTCGTATGTTCCGTCGCATATTTCATGCAGTCCTGTCCCCTTGAGGGAAAAATATTCAAAACTATTTTTTTTATTCAGGGTCGACCTGGGGACGAAATGGGAAGTTCTTCTCCTGTCAAATATTCTACGGCGTCGGTGACGGGAACAGATTCTAGCAGCAGTGGGGCCGTGAAACGAAGTCTTACGAGCAGGAGGAGTATGTCAGGCACATCAGACACAGATAAGGAGGACGTGGAGATGGATGATCCCCTCAAACTCACCTCCAGTCCAAAGCGGCCGGCGAAACACTTGAAGGAGCTTTCTAATGTCTACAAGTGAGTAGTAAAAATCCTTATGTTTATTCCTCAAAACATTCAGAATCGAGAATTATTTCTAATTTCGAACAAATGTTTTATCTAGATGTGAGCATTGTTTGATCACAAACTTCACAAAGCGAGGAATGAGAAGTCATTGGAGCAGGAGTCATGGAATGGAAGAACTTCCCTGTCGCTATTATGAATGTCGAAGTTTTGATGACAACCTCAAACTGAATGATGGCTATGTTCTCAAGTGTTCGACGTGTACGTTTCAAACCTCGTCCGTGGAACACTATCAGTCCCACCATGAAGAGGAACATCCGGGCAAGGCGTACAGGTACAAGCGGAGGAAGCGGAACGACGTGGCGAAGAGTACAGCAGAAGTATCCACCGTGGTTGTTTGTAGCTACTGCTACTGCGAATTGGAAACCGTGAAAAAGTTTCAAGTCCACTGTCAGCAGAAGCACCCCGGTTACCCCCTTGAGTACAAGCTCATGGAAGTTCAGATGTTTCCACAGCAGGATCAGGGCCTGACTGGGGCGAAGTTGATTGAGGACAATGTGGTAGTTGAATGTCCTGCCTGTTCCAAGTCCTGTGGAAGCTTGAAGCAGTATGTTAGTCATTTCTCCACGCATCATGAGAGCCTCGCGTACACTGATCCTGTCATTCGATTCTCACGGGTGTACAGCGGGAATGAAGAACCCGACGCGGTTGAAGCGGAACCTTCCCGGCCGAAACTCCTACGCCGGGCACTCCCGAGCAGTGACCAGCAACAGCAGCAGCAACAACAGGGGCCAGCTGAGGTGCTTGTGAAGAAGTCGAACCAACCCAGCGTACTGTATGAGTGTCCCAAGTGCGAGTTCAAGAGTGATAATCTGGAATATCTGTGCAGTAGTCACTTGATAACTCACTTGCTAACCTACCGCTGTCCCGAGTGTAATCTGGCCTTTCATCTTTTCCTGGATGCGCAGTTTCACATACGTCATTTCCACGGTATCCCCAGGATTCAGCCGTCACATAATGCGGATGCGTACGTAGAGTTCTCCGCTCTCAAGGATCGGATCACTCAAGTGTCCGTGGCGCCTCGAAAAAGTGTGATCTTAGTAAACTTGTCGGACGATGAGGATTTTGATGATACGCCGACGGCCTTTCCTATTCCCAACCCGGATGATTTGGATGAATTAGATGTGGAGGATGTGAGAATGTTGTTGGAGTAAACCTGTTTTCTGTTATCTCTTCCACATCATCTGGTGCCCGATAATGTGTATAGCCGATAGATATAGGGGATTATTATATGATTTTATGTACACACGTACACAAGTTCCTCTCACGTCATGCTGCTAGCAAGCGCATTGATGCTGGTTCATGGATCATTTATTATTATATTACTATTATTATTATTATATTCCTTGACGTAACCCATTTAAACTTAAGATTATTTCAGTTACCGTTTTGTTACTCATTCGTGTTGTTATAAGGCTCACAGTTTTGTACTCTTATATAAAAAACATAAAAATCCTTATTTTTCACTCTCCCTCACAAGCACACTCAGTTCGTACTGCTGCACGTATTCTTCTTCTTTTACCGTCCATTTTAGTCAGAAACAGTGTGATGGTTCAACTTGATAGTGCGGATGCATTCTTCTTCTGGTGGATCAAATCATCTGGTCCTTCATCAACTTGTTGTCAAGTCTTGATCTGCCTGTGTAGAGGAGTACATTTTAAAAGGAATGTTTTGTATCTGTGTAATGCGCTTCTCTTGTGATCCGTTGAAGATCCATTTTATTATATTATATTTCTCTTGCCTGCCTCCAGTTCCTGTCGTTACGGCATAATGAGAAGGAACCGGGCGCTGCTAATGGATGGTCCACCTCCTCGACGGCTGTGGTCATTTTTTCCAGTTCATTTTGCCTCAAATGGGAAGCGGCTTTTATTTTCTGTAGAAGCAGTCATTTCCGCTAGTCTTCCAGACTGCTTTTGCAATCACACTTCTATTTGCCCTCCATTCCCGTGCGACAACCTTGAGTTTGGAGGCTAGAGGTAAAGATTTTGTGTTCCTCCGGCAATTGAAGTAGTGTTTGTTGATCCTCAGTATTTTGTAATGTCTCCACACTGCCTTCCGCAAATTTCTGGCAATATTTCATTTAACTAGTTGTGTGCTCTTGATTATTTGACGATGCCAGTCGGAGGAAGATGATTCTACAAGTTCATATAGGTGCAATTTGGAGTGAATTGGTATTTTTTTTATAGAGGCATGATATATACATGTATTAATGCCCCTGAGCCCTCACCGATTCCCATGTCGACCGTCATGTATTATGTGTGTTTATTATTTTTATTGTATGATTATTACTACTACTGTGCGAATGAAAGATAGAAGATGTTTGTTTACATGTAGTGAACAGATTAGTGGGGGCGCTCGGTGGAATTTTGAGACAAGATTATATGACTGAGAGGACCAGGAGGGAGGGGTGAAGTTAAGTTGTTGTTGTGATGATGGTGATGTCGCGGTTAAATTGGTATATAAAAAGCCTTAGAGTTTATGCACATAGTAAATATACTGTTTTAAACAATGGAACGTCATGTTATGTACACGCATTAGTATTGTTATAGTCTTTGTAAAAGGTGGTCTAAAGATACTGTCAGTCTTGTTTCTTATCCAGTGTAGCTGTCCAAGGTAGCAATATATTATATCTATGTACACATATTCCTGTTAAATTTGAATACTATTTAATTCATATGTATAAGGGAAGAAATCATCTAGATCGGTACACATATGTGTACACACATAACATACTTAAGTCAATATGCTCCCCGTTCAAGCGAATGTCTCCATCATGCGTGCCTCCTCTGCATTATACGGCTAACAACTATCAATGATATTTAGTATAGTTGACTTGATGGGTGGAAGAAGATACTTTTGTAACTATGACATACCCTACAACGTTTTCGACCAGTAAGCGTGATATAAAATATAATAATAATTGTAAGACGGTGGGAGACAAAACTATCCTAATTGACTCCCAAATCAACTGTGACATGTTAATTATCTTCATGAATATGCACATGTACCATAATTACCCTAAGCGTTACTGATGTTACAGCTGTAACGTAGAGTGGGCCTTCTGGGGCTATAGAAAAAACCCAAGTAAATTTATTATGAAGATGAAAATAATTGTGATGCAATAATACTATCTTCATTCATGCCCTTATGAGACGAGATATGGAGTGGACTGAAAAAAGTGGAAGGAACAAGCTGTGATTTTAATTGTGAGACATCCTTACGCATATCATAGCGCATAAACTGATCAATTTTCCCAGACTTTTGCCACAGATGCCGGTTATGCATTCAACGTTTTACCATTTCAGCCTGGGTTGGTAGTTTTAGGATCTCTCCCGGTGGACGACCATGTAGCCAAGCAGCCCTCTGAACTGGGAGAAGTGAAGGCCCAACTCACGACGTTGGATTGACGCCTTTTCCGGGCTATTTTTTTCCAGTACAGTGGAAGAGCTAAAAGTAAATGAAAATCAAGTGTGTGGGAGTGACAGAAAAATAGCTTGTGAACAGGAAAGACGAGAAACGAGTAATCTAACTGACGTGGGAACGACTGAGCCACTTGACTTAATGTGCTGTGAATGAAGATGAACCGGAGCTAGGGAGTTATTTTGACTTTGAATTTTTTCTCCTTCATGCCAGTCTCTCCGTCACGCACGCTTATACTATGGGAGGGCACGGTGTATTATAATAAACCCACACTCTCACTTACCCTTTCAGTTCCATGTGCGTGTGCGTGCGTCCCTTATGTACGTATGTATACGTTGGGCTTGAGTGAGTGATTGCTTTTGATGTGCGGATGGAACAAGGGTAAACAGTAAATGTTGAGGCAGACTAGCAACTGCATGGTAACATGCTCTCCGGTTCCAATAGCTCCTCTGCACGAGTTCCAGCCAGGCTCACATTCGAGGTCATCGCTGATCGCTATAAACAAATATCTAGAGAAGGTATGGTGGAAAACATGAGATGTAGTATGAGATTTTACTAGGAGACCATTTTAATTTTAAATCACTAGTCATCTATTTGTCTATCCGCAAGGGAGCACGTGCATTCAGATTCAGCCTCATGGAAAGCACTTTAAGAAGAACCACTGCCCACATCCAGCTACTACTGACTGAGGAAGCTGGTGCAGAGACCCGTGAGGGTTCTTCTGATACTTGCACACTGGTAAACTGATTTGATGACCCCTTTCTCAGAATGAGCTGACTCAACAACTTGATGGAACAATGCTCCATCGTAATTTCTCCATAGTTACCCTTTCCGCGTGCCTATCTTCCAGACGAAGTTGTTGTTCACTGGCTCAAACCTTGATTCACGTCAGCCATTCGTGGTTAATAAAGGAAGCGGAACGGGCCAACCCCAACCCAATTCTAGTTGTCTGTTAAGGCCATCCGACAAGCCTGAAAGCATCAGCCTTGATCATGCATGATTTTTTTCTGGTTTTAACAAATCCGTTTCTACTCGTCTCCCTACAACTAATAAGAACACATGTGAGGAAGGAGCGTTTCTTAGAGAAAATTTTAATTCATTAATTTCGGAACTGGTGCCTACTGGTCAAATTTACAAGTGATTACAATACCATTATATTATTTTAATGTTATGAATTGGGTCAGAATGTATTTAATGGAGAACATTTTGTGCTATATACACGCATTTTATAGTATTATACTTAGTGTTGTGTTCTCAAAAACAGTGCAACTGTTAATAATTTTTAAGAATATTACATTGGCGGGCCTTATAACGAAAAAAATGCAAAGTTAATCCTCATCAGAAATTCTCTGTTTAAGGTTTGGGAATAACACTGAATTTAAATTTTTCAAGAGGGAAGCGCGCTGTTTGTGTCAAAGTTTAGTAACTTTCCTTGCGCTGCATACGATGGTACTGCTGCAATGCTGTGATAATAGCCTGTAAAGGTTCAAGCATTCCTGTTGGTGGTAGACAAAATTTATGGCTCACCCGACTGAGAGTTCATAATAATTAACACTCATATCAGTTGTTTAAGGGATCACATGGCAACATTTGAGCAGTCAGGCCAGCTGAGGTCACATCCTCAGCAAACCATGAATTTTGCTTGAGGGAATAATGCGGATTTTCGGGGTCCTCTGATCCTCTGAGGAAAAGCATTTTTGTAGGACTAAAATATTCGCTTGCTGCTCGCTACATAATGTACATGTAATTTGGGAATTAATGTGAGTTTCCCCTTTTTAATCGCGTGAGGTTCTCCCACTCTTCCTCTCACTTAATTTCAATGAAACAATCGAAAGTCAGCTTTTCTAAAATTCTGAACGTACCGTTAGTTTGCTTTCGATACGTCCTGCACATGGGAACATTGTATTGAGTAGGATGAGATTCTCAGGAGATTGAAGTATGGGTTCAAAATATTTTATGTATACCTGCGATGTCATACATGCTATGATAATCTCGCACAAAGTGATCAAAGCTAACCGAGCCTCCTTTCTATACAAACCGTGGGCATTATGAAGCCGTTCGAATCCAGGATCAACATTGGTAATGAGCCAAAACATATATGTGGCGTGGGGTATGAGGTAAAAAATGGCCGGATTTCCTCTGGAGCTCAGGAGAGAAAGTAAATATCTGGTTACAGCCATTTGTTAACCCATGGTAAGGTTCCGTGTACGTGGAAAAAGGATCACTTGACTGGAAGAGAAATGGAACGAACGGACGGCTCTTGGAGGGATAGTTTTATGCATACTGTGAGGTACTTAGACCATGGCGTACGTTACCATGTACTACAGACAAAGTACACCGCAGTGCTTCACAGTTCCATGGTTCATTTTTCCAACGTAGGTTACACACGGGGCCCTTTGGTTGTCGTCTTCTTCTTCTCCTTCTCCTGGCGTCATCCTCGTCGTCCTCGCCGCGGTCACCCGCCCTCGAGGTGTTCTCTATTGTTATTTTGTCCTGAAAAAAATTACATCATTTAAAACTCTCCGTTTGTCGAGTCATTCCGTCATAGTCGTTGTTGTTGTTGTTGGAACCCTCCTGGAGGGGGCTCAAAAAACTGTCGTGGAGAAACAAAAGGTGTTCTTGTAACAACAATAATAGCACCATTGGAGCACACCGTTGTCACCCCACAGGATTTTCTTGGTTGTGGGGAGGGGGGGAGACGTCCGCGAGGTATTTTTGACGCAACTGCACACCTTCCATGCATCCACAATACTAATCACGATCGTCGCATCCCTCCGCCTCCGCATTGTCTCCCTTTCAAGTCCTTCTATGAATTATGACCTTCCAATAAATTAAGAGCCCTTCTCGCCAAGATTTTCTGGCATTTTTACACTACTACTACTACTGCTGCTACTACTGTTCCTCCTAAAGGTACTCACAGTCACCCATGGGAAGGGCACTATGTATCTTCGGTAGTAGCAGGTACATCTGTATTGTGGGGTAAGCTGGAGAAGAAGATGATGAAGAGATGAGTAAGTAAACATGAAGACGAGAAGGAGAAGAACCGTTCCATTCCAATCTGCTTGAGATCCGTAAAAACATCCCATTTGACTGCATTCCGCTCGTCTTGGGACAGACAAGTGGAACACAGGAGAGCTGCGTACAGAGTCCATCCATTCTACTACTACGGGAGAAGACAAGAACTCTGGCCTTTTGATGCTATAAATAATTGCACTCCTTCCTTCGCTCAGGAATTTAAATACATTTCCCACTGAACACACTCCTGTCAGTATGCTAATGAAGCGGGATGGTTACGGCCGTAAAGTAGGAATGATAATTAGACGTGAAACGAATTCATGCAGTAGATGCAGTAGATGCAGTATATGCACACGTGTACACGGTCCATCCCTTCAATGTTCTTACAACTAAAGTCCTTCTCTCCGGGACGGAGAACATACATACTCTCGTTTAATTACAGTTCACAAGAACCCATGGGATATCCGTATAGCTGTGCACAATGCACAAACATGATGATCAAGATCATCATCATATGGCCATCGTCATATGGAATTGAGGAGATGGTTCCATGCATGCATACATGAGGGGCCCTCAAGTCATAATTAATGCGACGACTAAAAGGCCCTCGTTATGATTCCGGTGAAACAGCTCTCTTGCTCATACATTACAGCATTGCACCATATTACTACACTACACTACGCTCGGGTGCATATATTCCTCTCAAAGATACGGAGCAACCTGTACCTACGCTACGATACTCCGCAGAGAGACTGTGAAGGGAGCCGCTGTTCCGAGTTGAAAAAAGTCCTCCCTGAGATGTGTTACTAGAGAAAAACTTGGAGATAGTTATATGACTATTATTATTATTATTATCATGATTATTGCGGCACACTATTACACACCTTCGCGTCCATCCAGCAGCTCTCCTTACTCACTTATAGAAAGTACTTTATTTTCTCATATATGGGAAGAGCAGGGGGGGGGAACTGTGTGCACGGTAAAATGACATGATCAAAATTAGTATCCCTCAAGTGCATCGGAGATGTGTGCATGGTCCTCGTCGTCATGCTATGAGACGGAGGAACAAATAGTATAGATTACGGTGTACTGTTGTGATACTGCCGGGGAAAATGTCCACGAGAGCTGCCACCGCATCCAAGTTTTTGGTGCATACATTATTAGTCTTATCCGGTGTGTATGTACACACATGCACAGATGGGCATTATGTACGTTCATGTGCGGTACAGACGGAGCGACTTGAAAATTGTTTTTATGTCACAATTTTTTATAGCCTCTTGTCTTATTTTGGTAAAAGCAAAAAGGACTGGATCTTGACGGTATCCTTAAAAGCCTATACATAGTGTTCCCCACCGTACGCGGCAAGTCTCTCTCTCTCTCTCTCTCTCACTCACTTACTCTCTCTCTCTCTCTTTCCCTTTTAAAGGGGTTCCTCCTCCACCGCGTCTCGGTCTCACTCCACCTTAAGAACCCTTTGGAAGCACTTGTGCTCAAATTCACTTGTCACGGAGAACCTCTCCTTTTTGACCGGTATTAACTGTACTTACAAGGAAGAACACCTCAGTTCACACGGTCACTGTGTGGGCACCTCTGCTCTGCTTCCTTTTCTATATCGTCGAGAACTGACCAGTGGGGAAATAATCATGGTGCGGAAGGGTGAGGTTCGTGGACTTGTGAGGCTGGTCGTGGTCACACTCCTCTTCCTGTTCGGAACGGTGAATGCTGACGGAGACGACGAGTTGGCGAATGAGATTCCACGACTATCCGGTGGAAGTTGTGCTGCAGCTGGGATTTGCTGCCCCGGCAGGGACAGCTCTTGTGTCGTGCAGAAGGCCTCGCCGAATGCCATCATTGAGGACTTGAATGATGTACCCTGCTACTGTGACCATGCTTGTCTCACCATTGGCGATTGCTGTTCAGATTTCAAGGTGGCCTGTGGAGGTAATTGTACTAAATATACATATGCATTAAACAAATCTGTCCGTTTATACGCCGGATTGAAAAGAGAAGAAAGCGATTTGGATTCAAATAAGGTTGTGTTACTAAGAAAGATTGTGTCAGAAGATTGTTGCTGTTGAGCGGTATAGCATGTGCCTTCACTATAGGACCATCCCCAAATTGTGTGGATGTGCATGGCAGGGTGAGTAGTTGGCAGTGGCAGTGAACAGTAATGTTGGGGATGCGGAAAGCACAACGAAAGTGAATGTCAAATGATGACATGCTTTTGCACGCTGGTAGAAAGTGAGAGACAGGCATTGACTGACGTCATTGCATTTCCGTTCATCCCAGACTAACGCAAGTGTACGAGAAGCTGTTAAAGCCGAGTGGAGATGGAGAGGGCGATTGGGATAGTCTACGTGAAAGAGGTTCTGTGACAACTGCAAGTCTTAGAATTTTTTTCATGCTGAGCGAACGATAAGCACGTGGGGCAAAACGATTTGACTCACAAATAATTGTCACACTAATACTATTTTAGTTGTTACAACCGCATGACTACAAGTAAGAGCGACCAAGTTACTTTCAAATCCAACTTAATTGACTCACTGAAAGGGGGAATGGAGTTCAATTGATGTGCGGGAGTGCAGTCGGAGTGAGCAGTGAATTGCATAGGGATCAACTTGGTTTGGATGTGTCTGAGAAAGTTAGTTTGAGAGTGCCCGGTTTTTTTTCGTATCTTTGAGTGTGTGTGTGTGTGTGTGTGTGTGTGTGTGTATGAAGTATAGTTTATGCATGTCTTCTTGTATATGTATGTGCAATTCTTTGAATGAGTGTTAGTGTGTGCGTCTTTGTGTTTATGTGTGCTTGACTTCGTTTGCGTGTGCGTACGTTCGTCTATGTGTGCCTTTGTGTGTGTCTGAACGTATCTTTGTCTGTATATGTGAACTGGTGCATTTGCGTCTACTTCTACGTGCGTGTGAGTTTGCATCAGTACACTTGTGTGTGCAGCTTATAAATAGAGGAACGAAAGATAGCATATTTTCATATTGCACGGATACCCGTACCCGTTCAGTTCTTTGGTATTGCCATACGACTTGTGCTACCTAGACTGCCCTCCTGAAGACGTAACGTGAATACCATATCCTTCAAGAAAGGAGGGGGTGCACTTTCAACCATACGCATCTTGCATAACAATAATGTAAAGCAAACGGGATGCTATTACATGCTGGATAAATAGCCGAAGATATGAGGGATCCCGTAATGGTACTTATTAATATTATTATTATTATTGCCTGGATTTTATTGCACATGCCAAACGGTTGAGGGAGAACGGTAATGTTGAACCGGGATAACAGATCTTGTTCTACCCGTTGTCATGTTATTTTCTCATCACGATAAAATCTATTCCCAAGCTTTTAATGGGCTCGTAAAGTGAAGAAGGGTATATATTATTGTTTCCAAAGGACCCTCGTTAGAGATACTGGAATGGACTCACTGGCAAATGTATGTATCTATGCCACTGCCTTTGCCAAACCACTATTTATAGAGTTGGGGTAACATGGACTTTTAAGCCCACTGGAGTAATACATCTGGCAAATTTGACACTTCCACCGACAGGGAGGCTGGGAGAGGAAAAATTTAATTACCGGGTTCACATAACTGCACCTAACATTGCAAACTATATAGTGTCTGCCATTTTCAGTGCAAGATTGCCAAGTTTCCAGCTGGAGCCCGTGGTCGGCCTGTGACACAGAGTGCGGTTTGGGAGTTATGAATCGCACCAGGCAAATCATTGTGGAGTCCAGGAATGGGGGCAAGCCCTGCCCATCTATGGTTCAGAAAAGAGGATGCCGCGGTTCTCGTTGTCATATGTTCCCAAACCGTGCAACTGCGGAGGGTATGAAATCTATGTTCGTGTATTAATGTAAAGCCTACGCAGGAGTTTGTAAAACTTTCACCGGTCTGTCTGGGGATGCAGATACGGCCATCATTTTACCGATTGAATTCAGCGTGAAGAGAAAGCGCAATGAGACGAGTGACATCACAAGAAATCTTCGGCTACGCTATCCCAAAGATCCTGCCCGAGAAAAGTCCAAACCGTAAGTCTCCAGTCTTCTCCGAGTCAAGTACAAATTAGTGTGTCTGCCAATTTATATACGATGAGAGAATGATACTTATCGCAATGCTGTAGGTACTGCGTGGAGTTTGAAGTAATTCGATCAACCCGAGCTTGTAAGCAGTTGGAGAGCTTCATGGGTCTTCGTGAAGGTCTGACTTTCACTCAAGGAACTATTTACCATTCAGGATTTTGCGAGAGTGGGAGAGAGCGAACGCATGTGCCTGAGTCCGGTTCTGGCTGTATATAATTTGAAATAATGAAGCAATGAGTTAAATTTTGTGCGTATTTCAGGGCAAAGAGTTTGTACGATTTGCGAGCGTGAGGCTCAACGTGCTCACCTGGATTACAAATGTGTGGGAACAGAAGCAGAGAATGATAGACCAACCCGGTTTTCCAGCCTGCGAGAGCCAGCCTGTCACGGAAAATGGAGGCATATTCGCTCGGATATGATTTGCCAGTGTAGTGCTGGTGCACAGTACATTTTCGTCTGAATTTCCACCCGTAACTACAAGAGGGACATTGAAGAAGGAACTACGAGCTTTATCCTATTGACAGAAACAGCATCTCAGGAAACTGGAAGACAATGTGAAAAGGGCTCGAATGTAAATTAGTTTGTTGCCATTATCGTCATTGCCTGTGTGGATTTGTTTTTACAGCCGAGTAAATTAAAATAAATTATGTACATGTGAGAATAATGCTGTAAAATTCTTACTCATTATAAGTTTAACGAATGAGACGTGAGATCAGATGATATATTTTCGGTTTTTTGTACTAATTATTTTCAATACTGAACAAGATTACCTACTGCTTCACTTTAAGGCTGACGTGAATGACAAAGGATGACCACACAGCATGCCACACATGACGTTATGTAATTATATGCGTAATAAAATATGTCGAAAAAATTGCGCAGCTTTTAGGGGCAAGTGTAAACTACTAATTCATGTTCCAAGTTCAACTGTAGTGACATACTTGTACGGGCCTTGACGCAATGTGAGGGACATTTCCCGAAACTTGCGCTGCTTTCTCACTTAACTTGGATGAAGCAGCCTTCAACACCTTCCTACCTACGCCCATACTTGGTAAGTATAACTACATTTCGTACATATGTCGACTACTGTTGGATTTATGTGACAGAGAGATTTCACTCCCACTTTACTGAATGTAGTCTTTATTTCATGACATGTTACACGTAATAATATGTTCTTGTAGCAAAGGTAATCACTAAAGTCAAAGGCAACTGAAACAAAAAAACGGTTTCATTGTTACAGCCTATTTGTGGTTTTAAGTACAGTTTTCACATATCTCCACTCTCATTCCGCATTGGTTAGAAACAAACATTGTGGCGTACTCAACTGATTAACATTAATAAAAATTCTTTCCAGTCTTTGCTGTAGCAGTTCAAAGCATCTACATCATCCATTCCAAACTAACCTTCCTATAAAACGTATCACATTCCTAATTCGTAAGGCACTCATTTCATTACAAGAACTAACACGCCGAGAGGTTCCTACCAAGTAGGCGGAAAATCTTGGATATCTTTTTTCTTATGATCTTTATCAATTTATGATACCTGTGATCAATTTGACAACCACTTATTATAAGAGACGGTGAGCTGCTAGTGATTATTACTGTTAACAAGTAAAGACGTCGCTGGACGGACTAGCAACAGTCAAAACCACCTGTCAAGACTTTCACGTAGTGGCACAACAAAAACAACCACCAAGTTTCTGAGTCATCTACAATTTACGAAAACTTAATAAGACTGTGAAACATGCATAATCTTCACCAGAACTAATGATCTGACTCGTACAATAAAACTTAAATGTTTCAGTATTCGCTTCCAGTAAAACATGAAATGGTTGATGGCGACTTTCGGTCACCTCAAAAATCTGGCTATCAATCAGCTCGCATTTTACTTTTACAAGTCATTCTCGAATATTGTTTCGGTTTCTACATTTCCTAGCCTACATACAGAGAAAATTATAAAATTATTGACGCTCCCATTATACAAAATATTCGTGTGCACATAATTTGGCGAAAGAGGAATAAAATATTCCAATAGTGATGAGAGGATTTGACTATGACATAGCCGAAACATTCAAATGAGACCTCTTGATATTAAGTGATGTTATCAATGTCAGTTTATAATCCAGAAATGAGGCCGCAGACTCACTGACTAAAAGTTCGAAGACATGGAAGCAGATCCCGTAAGAGAATTACAGTTGCTGACACAGGCACATTCATCTCTTATTGTGTGGAGAAAGTCAGGGTATTATAAGCAACGTCAGAACTTTAAGCTACTAACTATCCACTTAACATAATAACTGATACACTTCCAAAATCCGCTTAGAAAGCTAGCTTTGCACTGTATTATAGCCGTAAAAGTTGTGATAAGTATTTGACAGTAGGCTGAACAGTCACAAAACTAACAAAACTCGCACTGGTAGTAATTAGGCTTGTTGAAGTCCGGGAAAATGAAGTATGCACAGATTACGACCGTAGCAGGATGAGTTATGAAAACCTCACTATGTCAGCCCAAAAACTTAGAATGAAGTTATAACTTAAAACTAATTACAACCACATATGCGATGAACTGTACAAATGATTTGTGCTACAATATATAACCCATGAACGGACTCATTTCAAGTTTCAGTTAGGCCGATAAAATTACTTGACATTTCAAGATCTCACAGGTTACCAAATTCATGCTACAAACCCTACTAAATTATACATTGCTTATTTCTTTTCAAAGTCGTGGGGGAATTCTGATAAACGCACTACCTCCTTCTTACTGGTTTCGCCGCTGCCCACCTACAAACAAATAATAAAGTCAATTAGAATTAGAGTCACCGGATTAATTAGAGCCTTAACTATGTTATTAAGCAATTTCATTCTCACCCTTTCCGCGATGTATTCCCAAAGCTCTTTAATTTCTCATACCAACTACTAAGATGAGGAAACTTTTCATGCCTGACTTTGTCAGGAATACATTCTAAAGTGTCTTGGACGGCCTTCTGGAGGAACCAATCGTCCATAGTTGGCAAATCTCTACTTGGATAGAAAAATTTCAATGTTTATAAAGTTAAAAGCTATGACTATTTGATGTGAATCAGCTTACCCATGAATAAAGATATCTTTCGTTTCACAATCTTGGAAAATTTCTTGAGACCCATTAGTAGAGGCTGAACTAGAATTGCGGCGGCTATTGTCAGAGCTTTCCTTGCTACAATTCGTTTCGTGGGGCAGATCATCATTTAGTTTCAAGGTCATCAAAGTTTTGCAAATGTCCACTTTCCCGTTTTCATCCCGGATGACACCTTCACATGAGCTATCCTTCTTCTGCTCCATTTTAATTAAATGATCTTCGAGCGCATTCAATCCTTCATCGGTGGCAACGTCGATATACGTGTTTAGGAATGACCACTGTTGTTTCATAGGGCATCCGATTTCTTTAGCTTTAATTCGAGCAACTCGCTCTAATCCGGTTAGTGGATCTTCCATTCTCATTGCAGCTTCGCGTATGTTCATAACATTAGGCTTTGGAAAATTCGAGACCATTTTAGCACCCTTCAGGACTTCCATACTGCTTTGAAAGAGTTGATTAGGTTTTGCTATATCTTCATCCAAAAACATTCTTTCGATACTGTTGATTAAACTGTCGAGTCTGTCTTTGTTTTTGCTATCTATTTCAACAGGGGAATCACAACCGTCCTGCTTTTGTGCGATAGTTCCTTCAATTTTCATCATTGGCCACTCTACTTCAAAAGAGATCCTATCGCTAGAGCTGCTATCTTTTGGAGTTTCCTCTGATATCTTCAGGTTCGGAGTCTGATGCTTGGAGCTTTTCCAACCTTCGGCGCAGTCCCTACACGGTGCCAATCTTGAATCGAAATCTTTCCCCGGTAAAGTGCACGAAATCGATTGCGACAAGTGGTAATATGACTGTGCCGCTCTCGCAGACTTCCGCATTAAGCCTAGAAATAAATTAGCTTCCTTTGCGGTCATAGGGCCTACGTACGCGGAAACTTTCATCGGGCAGCCATTCAATCCCGTTGGAATAGCACTTTTGTCGACATCGAAAAGATGCGGCTACACAATTAAACAGGATATCCCCGATTAGCGAGATCCAATAATAAAATCAGTAATTAACAAAAGAAAAATTACACTTACATTAATATCGTGGAAACTAGGCAGTAAAGTAGGAGGACAAACCCCAGGGCCAAGATACTTTGGCTGTACTGGTTTTCCAATGTATCCATTAGAACCGTCGGACTCCCTCCAAATAGGAACCACGTATACCGCGAGGAACATCCTATTAATTTCATGGAAGCGAGCGTCCTTTGTCGGGTCCGAATCACTAACTCTTCGACAGATGACCTGACAAAGTTACACGTACAATTAGTATTTCCTAAAAACAGCCTGATTATATTTTCATTGACATTTCAGTATAAGCCATTTATACATAACAAATAAGATTAAATTCAAAATTGACATGCATGCACGCAGGATTCTTACACTTGTTGGAGTTTCCTGTTCAATGTTCAGTGCATCAAGCTGCGTTTTGGGGTGCTCAATCAAAATCTCGCAAACTCTGGGAAATCCAAACTTGGTAGCAAAATGGAGTGGCGTTTCGTGAATAATAGCATCTGGAGTATTAAGGTACAAGTCTACCAAGTACTCAATTCTGATGCTGAAATAGAAAGAAAGAAACCCGTTAAGTTGTTAAAACTCATTTACAGCATGACCTTCCCAGCTATTAGTTTTATACATTAAATACTTCAGCTTACCATTTGTTCACGCGATCATCCGTTGGGTAGAGCATGTTCATCATTTTTGTAGAACTAACAGCCTGTAGTATGATTTTCGCAGCCTCGGAGTTCCCACACTTTGCACAAATATGCAACGCATTGTACCGACTCCCTTCGTGCAGAAGAATCGGTGTATCCACCTCACTCACTAATATTTTTGGATTGTTCCAAATTATGTCATAAACTCTTTCGTTGTCAAACTTTTGAATACATCGAGAAAGTTCATGTATCTCTCTAATTGACGGTGTTTTGTACTGAGAGTTGACTGGGACTCCCATCTTAATCCCTGCCATTTCCTGCTCACTCTTCCCCGCCGTTCCTGTCTGTTTCTGTTCAGCTTTCATGCCTGATGATGATGACGATGACGACGACGATGATGATGATCGCTCTCTATAGATATACAGACGAAGAATATCTTATCATTATCCCACGCGTTTCCTCACCGCCAAAAACGGTTCATTTCACCCTTTTACAACAATAGCAGTTCTCATTCCGTCACCAATCCTTCTAAGGGAATCCCAAATTCCACATTCGTGGCTCCATTCCTTAAGATTAATGACAAAGCTTCAACCTTACGTACTTCACTTCTGAACCAGAGCTAGTCCACAGGCCTCCCATTTCCATACACCACTAATAAACCTGACGTGTATAACTACACCACCACTTTTACGTCACATGAAACCGTTGCGAGACGACGAGCGTCATTTACGCTCCAGCTCAACCAGAATGACAAAAGACGAATCACTATTATTTTTATTGTTAAACTTCGCAAACAAAAAACAGATGTAAAAATTACGCACTACCAGCTTCACTCGTGGCTTCCTTTATAGCTTTTATTCATGCCTCGCTTTTGTATATCAAACAACCGCGGAAAAAATCTACGGCTGCGCCAAACTTTATCCTCCTGAAACAACCTTAAAAAGATCTTACGCCTGCCTAAATGAAGAGACAAGCATAAAGCTGACGTCATTTTGAGCTGCCAGTGTATCCCTAACAGATGGCAAAGCATGTGAGAAGGCATGGGTCTGTACTGGCCTTCCATTAACATTCGAACCCACAGGGGGCAGCGCTGTAGATGCGAGGGGAAAACGGACAAATCTCATCGTTTTCTTGGATTCAGCTCGCGGTCGTATGGAAAGAAGTAAAAGGTCTGGCATCTGCATCAGTTATCATGAAGACGTCACAGTTACGGCGGTATGACCAGTGTTTCGGAACCGAAAACTTTGATGGAATGGATCGGGTTAAAGGCAGATTCCCAAAAACTAGTGAAACTAGTTCATGCAACCGTAGAATATGCTCCGTACCCCATACTTATCAACCTTTGTTTGGCTATTCGAATTTGGAAAACAATTTTTTTGTAATAGGACGGACAGAAACTCGGCTGTCATCTACTATTATGATTAGTTTCAATTGGTTATAGTTACTCTATCACTACATTAATTTCAAAACGCCGATTTTCAGCAAGAAGTTTGAAAGCCACTAACACTCAGCTAGGGAGAGTTTATAATAGCAAGAGGTGATCAGTGATCAAGCTGCTATAGGCGAAACAGGTGCTTAAGCATGGAGGTGGGCCACGAGAACTGAATCTGTAAACCGCCTTTTTTGTATTTTCTTGTATCGACTAATGGACCCCGACAAGATAAATCGACATGCTGTGTCTCTAAAGCTTACGGGTAATTCAAAATCAGTGCATAATTACATCTGGTGGGAAACTGGAGAGAATAATGTATCATAGACTCCGCCTTGTTCGTGACGATAATTATGGGTTATGTACCTGATTAAGGGTAATCTAGATGGGAGGTATTTCAGTCAGATAGAGTCTGTCGGATGGACGAGTATCGTCAGATTCATCCCTTGGGTAGATAATGATGTATTAATTTAAATTATTCGAAGGTTCTACTCTACCTCCTCATCAATCAAACACGTGAATCACTCTTGAACTTTTCCCGTCGGATGTTGGTTATTGTGGAGATGTCACAGTGTCATTGATCTGGACATTTTGTTTAAATTTCATTCAGACATTCAGAGTTTAAATTCATACTTTAGTGACATAATAGGCTTATTAGCTCGTAGTTTTTACGCCCGGGAATTCAAAGGAGGAAAACTTAATGTTTT